>CATKHJ010752304.1:0-17141 GCA_949750685.1 Vernicia montana
TTTAATATAAACATAATTTTTAAAAAGTTTAAAAAGTTTTATTTTTTCTTCTTTTAAATAGAATATGTAATTTATATACATAAAAAATTATATAGAATTATCATATAAATTTTAAATTAATTATTTTTAATTGACTAATCATATGTTTGTTTTTTTTATTATTATTATTAATGTAGCTTTATTTTTTTATAATTGCAATAAAAGGTTTGTTTTATTGCAAATCTCACATTTTAATTTTTATTATTTGAATTTCTTAATGTCAATAATATTTTATATAACATTAAGAAGTTAAAATAACTTAAAAATAAGAATTATTATAATGTGATATATAAGCACATATTCAAATAATGCAATCAAATAATAAATTTTCTAATATTTATGGCTTTAAGTCATGCTCGATGAGTGAATATTTGGAATGATCATTCTGATAGGATTTTGTCTATTTTGCAAAGTGACAAAGAATGTGTGAGCTGGCCAATTAGAGTTCCTATGCAGATGGAAGTTAATAGCAGTTGAGTGTTCTTATGTTTTCCTAAGTATTCTCCTTTCTTTGTATCTAAAAAAAAAAAACAATCTTATTAATTAATTACTTAATAAAATAGATATTATAAATCAATGAAAGTCTATTAATATCTATAAAAGTCTATCAATGTCTATAAAAATTTTTTAAAATAAAGTTTTTAAAAGTCATTCATAACTTTATAAACTCCACATAAGTCATTAAAAATTCATAAACTCTGCAAAAGTCATTCAATTAAAAAAAGTCTATAAAAGTTTTAATTGAATACACCCTTTAGAAGGTTGTTGGAAGGAATTTAAATGAGTTTAGCTCCCTATTTCAAGGAATGAGTGAAAATAAAGAGACTATTGGGGATGCTCTTAGGTACTTTAATTATAAAAGCCTCTAATTATATATATTTATATAATATGAAAATTTTTTCTCAATATATATATAATATAGAAAAATAAAAAGTATTTTTATAAAATAAAGTAGAGAAAAGTCTAAATTTTAAAAATATGACTTAATAAAAAAACCTATAAAATAGAAATATTCTAAAAATTAATTTACAAAATTGAAATCTAAAATAAAAAATAGTAATAATTAGAAACTAGCACTAATAATAACTACATACTCTCTATTATAATATAAACAATTCAATTCTCTATTTTAACTTGTTTTAAAAATTGTGCATATTCTAACAATACTTTCTATATCACTCTATATATAATTTTTTATTAATAAAATTATTTAAGAAAAGAATAATGAAGATAGAGAATAAGAAATAAGTAAATAAAAAGATGAAAGAGAAACTAATAAAAAATTAGTTAAGAGCCACTTTCTCACTCCTTAAATTTGAGGAAGGAGAAAGTGACTCCTTATAAATTTTAAATAATGAGTTTAGTTTAGAAGATTGTTGGAAGGAGTTTAAATGAGTTTAACTCTCTATTTTAAGGAAGGAGTGAGAATAAGAAAACTATTGGGAATGCTCTTAGGTACTTTAATTATAAAAGCCTCTAATTATATATATTTATATAATATGAAAAAAATTTCTCAATATATATATAATATAGAAAATAGAAAGTATTTTTATAAAATAAAGTAGAGAAAAGTCTAAATTTTAAAAATATGACTTAATAAAAAAACCTATAAAATAAAAACATTCTAAAAATTAATTTACAAAATTGAAATCTAAAATAAAAAATAGTAGTAATTAGAAACTAGCACTAACAATAACTACATTCTAATTAACTTTATTAGTTTTTCCTAATTAACTACATTTTTTACTATTATATTTTTTGTTTTTGATTTTATTCGGAGTTGTTAATCAATTTGTATTATGCACTTTTACTTTTTTTTTTTTTATGGCCTAAAAGCGTGAAATTTTTGTCTATAATTTAACTTTCACTTTAATGTTAATAAAATTAAAAATTGTTTATAAAACAATGGTTTAATTTAAACTTATTTATTTATATTATATTTTTTTTATCTTGAATGTCTCATTTTATGATTTTACCTAAAACCCTTCAAAACTTTGAGCCCTTTGATCGCAGGTTATGGATTCTGATTTCTTAATTCATCAAGATATTTTTTTTAGTATTATGTTGGTCAATTTTTGTTTATATATTATTAAAATCATTTCTTTAATTTGTTTAAAAATAAGCCATTAGTAGTATTAAAATTTAAAATTTTATAAAAATATGCAAAAACTTCTCATCATTTATTTTGGATTCCAATTTGATTCATTAATACAATAAATAAAAACGTTTGAGGTTGATTTCGTTTATTTTGCATAAAATAACTTGTATTCGAAAAATATTTTTTTAGAAAAATATTTTCTAAAAAAATATTATTTAAAAAATTAATTTTTTATTGTTTGGTTATAATCTTAAAAATTAGTTAAAAATATTAAAAATTTTAATTTATAAGACTATAAACATATTTAAATTTATAAAAAATTTAATATTTTTAAAATTTTATTATTAATTATGAAAAAAATATATAAAAATGATAAATTTAATTGTCGGTGGCAACTGGTGGTGGTTGTTAGTGGTCAGCGGCGGCCGACTATGGTCATTAGTAATCGTTAATAGTCAGTAACGGTGATCGGTGGATTAATAAATTTGAAGTTTTGTTATGTTTTTTCTTGTTGAAAGTTGATTTTTTTTATTATGAGTATAGTAGCATGTTTGTGCACTGTTGTATTTTAGATGTTTGTAAAGAGAATAACGATTTATTACATTATTTCACTTACAGTTGTAATTTTTTAAAACAACTATATAATAGTTGGATGTTCTATTGAACATTTGTGATATGTAAAATTAATTTGCTCTTATTAAAATTTTTAATTTTATGTCATGTCATTTTTTTTTTATTGAAATTTGTATTTAATCAATAACAATTAATGAAATTTAAATTTATTTATAAAAAAAAGAAAAGAGGAGGATTCAAGATGTGAATTCCATTTTTCCATATATATGATATGATGTTTGACCTTGACCAGCCAGGCAGCAACATCAAGAGAATAAAATGATTTTATTCCCTTTTTTTCGGAGTGCTTGGAGTTTTCTATTAAAAAAAAAAATTAGTTAATTAATAATAATTAGGTAATGCCATCAAATTTCCAAAAACATGAGCTCCACAACATCTAGAAATGTCAGCAAGCTGAATAAAAGTTTCAGTATATATTAAAACTATCAATAATCAAGTTTCTAAGTAAATTAACCCTTGGCAAAAAAAAAAAAAAAAAATCAAATAATCCTATGTTTGGATTGAGGTAAAGTAAGAAAGGAAGAAAAATAGAATTGAAAAATAAAAGAGTATTGTACTTTTTTATTGTTTGGGAATGAACGGAAAATAAAGAGAAGAGAGAGGAAAGAAAATATGTGCTATTTTTCTCTTTTTATTTTCTCTTCAAAATAGAGAGAAAATGATGAGAGAAAAAGAAAAAGAATAATAATTTTATTTTCATTCCTTTCCTTTTTTTTTTCCCTTCAATCTAAAAAATAAAAATAAAAGTTATTTTCCCTCTTTATTTTTTTTTTCTTCCAAAAAAATTTTCCAAACATAAGGTAAATTTAACAATTGAAACGTGATAAGTTGCCCCTAATTAATACTCTTTCCGTTCCACGTTACCTGTTGCTTTGGATAAGTTTTTTTGGTTTCAAATTATATGTTACTTTAGAAAATCAAGAAAATATTACTCACTTTATTTCAAAATAATTGTCATTTTAAATTCTTACACAAATATTAAGAAATCTATTAAATAGTCTCAATTATAATGAAAAATAACTTAATATGACTAAAAGACTCATTATATTTTTATCTTTATCTTACTTTATCAATACTTTTACTCATAATGAATATGGGTAAAATTGAAAAAAAAAGGTTATTAATACTTCATTGGTTTATTAAAACGACAAATATTTTGAAAAAAAATATCTTCAAAAAACGACAATTAAAATAAAATGGAGGGAGTAATTATTTTCTATCAATTTTACCCTTAATCTCTACTATTAAATTATTATGCATTTAATGATAATTTACTTTTCTAAATTGTGTGCACATATTTTCAATGGTCAATAAGCACTTTTTTAATATAGTGCATTTTTTATTAATGGATAAAACATTAATGGAGTATGTGGAAAAATTAATAGAATTATACTTTAAGTATTTTAATAAAAGGGTAAATTAGTCATAAAGTGTATTTTTTTTTTTTTTTTATTATAACTAGAATTGTTTAATAATTTTTTTTAATTATTATGTTTTTGTCTTAAAAAACCAGATAATATGAAATGGAGGAAGGGAGTAATTAATTTACAATTTATCTTACAAACATTTTCTTTAAAGTCTATTCTCGTATCTTTAATGCCTAACCTACTCATCTAAATTTTTTCATCCCACAAAATTACCGATAGAAAATTAGAAATTCAACTTTTTTGTTTTTTGTTTTATTATTTTTAATGTTAATCAAAACTTTCAAGAACAGTAATTTTAATGACCTTTGTTAAAATATTAATTAAGTTGATCAAAATTTTAAAACTCATTAAACAAAAATTCCAAGTTATTTAATATATATATATTTTTATTCAACAGTTTTGAATAGAACATGCATATTTCTTAATTATAATACAAACATTTAAGCACACAACCATTGAATAAAAACCTCCAAATGTAAAAGGTTTCACAAAATAATTATGCGCATAATTTAAGTAATTAATTGAAGTGAGGTTATAAATTTGAAATTTTGGTGGATATCTCACTAAGCGGTACATCATCTATGATAAACTTATATAGATCAAATACGAATAAAATTTGGAATTGCTTTTGGCTAAACTTAATTCTTAATTTTAATTTTTTTTAAAGAGAATGAATATTGTCAGGATTTAACCTCCTATTTTTTTACTCTATGAGTTATGATTCATTGATATTTTTTTTAAAAAAATATATATAATGTTATATATTTTTCTGATATATATTCTATCCATTTTAAAATATTTATCATTTTAGATTTTTTTTTATTTTAAAATATCTGTCATTTTTGAATTTCAAGAACATATTTATTATTGTTTTTCAACTTTACCTTCCCTTTATTTATTCAGTAAATATTTGTATTAATTATTTTTATTTCTCTACATTAAAATAAAAAAAAAGATATTTTAATCTAAGGGTGTAAATGAGTCAAACCGTTCGCGAGCGGCTCAGTGTTCGGCTTGATAAAAGCTCTTTCGCGTTCGGATTGTTTTATAAAAGAGTCAAGCTTGAGACTTACTTTAAGGCTCAATAAATAAACGAGCCGAGTTTAAGCAAAACTAATATCGGCTCGATTAGACTCGTAAACAACTTGATTATAATCTCGTAAACAGACTCGCGGACAGCTCGATTAATAGGCTCGTGAACAATTTGATTATTATTATTATTATTATTAACTTAATAATTTTGACAATTCAAAAAATATATTTTAATACTCCTATAAATTTTTTGATAATTAAATTTGACTAAAATATATATTCTGCTAATTAATATAATCTATTATTTCCTTATTATATAATCTAATATTCTAATCTTTAAAAATATTTTTTTTATTAATTAATATTTTTGTAATACTCAATTTTATTATTGAATTTTTTTTTTCACTAATTGGATGATTTTACTTTTATGTTAGTTTTATGTATTTTTGTTATAGTTATTTTATTAGAAATAAATATTTAGAAAGTTGAGTATTTTGATAAATTATAAACGAGTTAAATTTGAGTTCGAGCTTAACTCAATTATAATTTATTAATGAGCCAAGTTTGAGTGAAGTTCGAGCTTAAACGAGCCGAGTTTGAACATAATTTTCAAGCTCGATCCAAAACTCGAGCTCGAAAAAAAAATATCGAGTCAATCATGAACAAGCTAAAACTTGGTTTGGCTCGGCTCGATTACACCCTTATTTTAATATTTTTTATTTTAAAATTATGACAATTTTATAATTTTATTAATTCGTATGCCGAAATCTTAAATCACTAATATTTTAAAACGAAATAAATATATAATTTTTTTTAAAGGAAGATATATACTCTCTCTGTTTCAAATTAATAGACGTTTTATGAAATTTTTTTATTTTAAATTAATTGTCGTTTTAGGAGTTTTATGTAATATTTATTATTTTTTTTTCAATTTTATCCTATTAATGATAAAATTTTGATGAGAGAAAAAAGATGATTTTAATGATAAAATAAAATATATTTGTCAATCTTAATTAATATTGAACCTACTCCCTCCGTTTCACAATAACTGTCGTTTTAGAAAAAAAAATTTATTTCAAATTATTTATCGTTTTAAGAGTTCAATGCAGTATTTATTAGTTTTTTTTTCAACTTTACCCTCATTCCAACTCCAATATTTCATATGTTTTTTCTTATTTGGTGAGAGAAAATAAGGGTATATTTGTCCATATTAATTAAAATTAAAACTATTTAATAGTTTTCTTAGTATGTGTGCATCTTTCTAAAACGACAGTTATTGTAAAATGGAAGGAATATTTAATAGTCTTATTAATATGTGTGCAACCTTTTTAATGGTCTATTATTATATAACAGATGGAGTATATAATTACTTGATACGTGTCGAACACGTAAGAGCTCAAACATTGAACTACCAAAAAAAATATATTCAACGGCGTGTTCAAAATATTGTCGGACAGATATTAAATACTTGATGGGTCTTTTCGTAATAAATAAATTTTAGTACATATTAATAAATTTTAAAAAATAATTTAAACCAAAACAATATATATATATATATATATATATATATATATATATATATATATATATATATATATATATATATATATATTCCCCAAAGAAATTATACTAATTTTTAAAGGGCAGAAAGTTCAAGATCAGTATAAATTAAAAGAACAATAGATAAAGCTCAACATAAATACATAACAAACTACCCAAATTAGGGTTTACATGCATAGGGCTAAAAGCCCAAACAAACAGTAGGCCCAAAGTCTGAAAAATAATTCTAATCCGGTGCTGGACCTCCGGCCATAAGATATTGCCTTTATCACCGATCACTGCATCAGCACCGGCGATGGGTAAATCATCACCATAGACATAGCTTGTGAGCCCATCTGAATAATAATGTACTGAAAATCTTGAACTTTCGCCCTCCATTGTCACACCACACTAGCGACAGTAAAACAGAGATGGAGCTTTCCTTCTTTCCCACATATCGGCCACCGCCTGAGAAGAGAAAGGCCATCCCTGTTGGCTTTGAGGCTTAGCAAAATATGATGCAAAAACATGAAACACACTCCATCTGAGCCTCTCAAGCCCATGCTAGACATAATATCCCCCATCCACCAACGAACAATCCACACTTTCAAGAGACCCAGATCGCTGCTACGGATGAGCCAAACTAAGCCGTAGATAGAGACGGAGCCCTTGCCGTAGAGACCATAAGTGCCTAAAAGCACAGATCTAAAAATCCCATACCTGGATATCAAAGAGGCACACAACAATCAATCAACGGCCTTATTACTAAATACAACTAATATAAACCTTAGAGAAACCAAAGAAAACAAAGAGAAAGGGTTTCCCCATCGGTGGCAGAAGTCACCAGGGGAAACCCTCAATTGAAGCACCGACGGCGCAAAAATGAAGAGAAACCCTAAGAGAAGAAAACTGAGATAGAGAAAGGAGCACTTTTTTTTTATATATATATATATATTTGATACTTAGTAGTGAGCTTTTTAAAATCTAGTATGAATAACTCGTATTTTATTTTTATTTATTTTTTAATTTAGCTCTAATTAAAATTTGAATTCAAAATCTTTCAATATTTTAATATTGACAATCATGGTTACACATGTACTATTAATTTAAATTTTATTTAAAAGATAAAACATTAAATATTTATATATTATGAAATCCAAATAAGCTTAGTTAGATAATATTAGTTGTTCATGTATCAAGATTTTTTTTTTAGGAAAAGATTATATTAAACTGTAGACAAATAATTCAGCATTACATACTCCTCAATAAAAAAAAAAGGAATCACAAAAGAAAAATAAGGATGAATATAAGAATTAGCCACTCTAGCAAACTTATGAGCCGACTCATTTACCTATCCATTTACAAAATTATCAGAATAATCTCTATTTTATTTATGTATCAAGATGTTAAATTTGACATTTAATAAATTTTAATCCAAATAACTGTCGAAATAAAACACACACGTGTACGTGACATATCAAATCTTGATTTTTAAAAATTGCATGTTGGATTTTATATTCCTACCATTACATGTCTACGTCTATGTATCATAAACTATTAGACCAATACTCAAGAGCGACTCAAGATTTCAGGAGTCTTAAGCAAAATTATAAAATGAGACATTTAAATTAAAAAAATATAAAATAAATAAATAAATTCAAATTAAACTATTTTCTTTATAAGTAATTTTTAATTTATTAACATTAAAGGGAAAATCATATTATAGACAAATATTCTACTTTTCTAGGCCATAAAAAGTACAAAATATAAAAATATTAGGAGAACATAGTACAAACTAAGTAAAAATCTTAATAAGACTAAAAATTAAAAATATAATAGAAAAAATGTAGTTAATTATAAAAAGCTAATAAATTTAATTAGAATGTAGTTATTGTTAGTGGTAATTTTTAGGTTACTATTTTTTTATATTTTAGATTTCAATTTTATAAACTAATTTTTAGAATGTTTTAATTTATAAGTTTTTTATTAAGTCATATTTTCAAAATTTTAAATTTTTGTCTACTTTATTTTATAAAAATATTTATAATTTTCTCTCTCTCTCTCTCTATATATATATATATATATAATTTGGGGCTTTTATAATTGGGGACCTAAAACAGTTGTCTTAATCGCTTTACTCACTGAAATGTCTCTACAAATACTTTAATATTGGGTTATTAACTAGGATATATATACACACACAGAGTTAAGTTTCCATAAAAAATTGAGAAAAATGTTCATTTGCAAATTTAATTAGTAAACTAAACTCAAATTCAACATTTTGAACAAACCATCTTAATAGAAAGAAATTAGCTTGCCCTTCAACTGGGTTAGCCTTTTGTTTATTTATTATTTATTTTAACAATGGTTAGACTTCACTAATAAGTCAATTATAATTTCTAACCCATGAGACAGGTTGCATTGTCAATTTGTCATGTATGGACTTTCACCATACCTTAACCATTCCAAATTCATATTAAAGTGCAACCCATTAACCACTCAATGGAAGTGTGCGATTTTCAACAATGCGATTTTCACAAATTTTTACCTGAGGAAAATGACCTTTTCTTTTTAGTCTTTTTTAAAAATTTTATTATTAACAAGTTTTATTGCTATATAATACTTTTTATTTAAATGTTATGGTCCTTAATATTTCTATTCATCCTTTCTCTCGTTTTTTTTTTTTTTTTTTTTTTTTTTTAGTATTTAAGAGAAAAATTAATATTGGTGAGACTTGAATATTGCCTTCTGTACATAATAATGAAATAATTCATACCAAATAATCGTTTTATCAATTAATTTTATATACTTTAAAATTAAAATCTTGATACTTTTTAAAATTAATTAAATTGTCAGAATTTCAAAAATCATCATAGTAGTCGAGGAAGGAAAAGGCCGAAACATCTTAGAACCGAGAGAACAAATTTTATTGGACTTGGGCTTATGAGATCTTCTATCACTTTCAAAAGCCTATGCAGTTTAAGGCCATATCAGCCCATTTTATTGGCTTAAAACTGGGCCAAATTTGGCAAGCTCACGCAATTTTAATTGTAGCACTCCATATTAGGCCCTTGTAGACTAATTAAGAAAGAGATTTTTACACGCACACCGAAACATAGCCTAACGGTAATTGCATATTTTCCTAGGTAATAGATTTAGAATCGATTCCTTCCTCCCCAATACTCAAAAAAAAAAAAAAAAAAAAAAAAAAAAAGAGATTTTGATAAGGTTTAGGTCATTTTAAAGTTAGGGAGAACTCCAAAAATAGTATAAAGAAAGATGGGGAAAAGAGATAGAGAGAGATAGAGAATTAGATCATAAAAGAGAATTCTATTCATTTCTTGACCAACGATTTTTAGTGAATATAATATATATTGAGCAATACAACCAAACAAAGATAATTCCACAAATGGATTTCTATTTAGCTAGATATTTGATAACAATTCCACCTCACAATATTCTCTCTATTTTGGCAATATGTAATCCTTGAAATGAGCAGGTGGTTTCTTGATTCTAAGACTGTTATGAATTGTGGTCCCTTGCACCACCTTTTCACCTTGGTTTGACACCGTATCCTTCTCAATATTCTCTTTCACTAAGCCTCCTTCTTCAGCCATATGCTGGGTTGAATCTTAGTTTAATTCTTGAGCCAATTCATTCAATACATTCTGTTCAGTATTCAATTCCAAAGGATAATTTATCTTCATATCATTCCCCATTGCTTAAAAAACGACCTTGTCCTCAAGGTCCAAATAAGGAAATTGCTGGTGAAACAAATCATAATCCATCCAAGTAGCATCTTCTGAAGGAGAATAAGACCATTGGACCAAAACTTGTATAGTTAAGAGGTTATGTTTATAAATGGAACAGGTAACAAGTATGGCAATGGGATAAATAATGAATTTATCAGCAACTGTATGAGTGGGACAAATGGGAGGTGTGGTGGGTGGAGAACCATGAAATTTCTTAAGTTTGGAAATGTGAAAAACAGAATGTATTTTAGACTCAGGAGATAATTCTAGCTTATAGACAACCGTTCCAATTTGTTTGAGAATCTTAAATGGACCGAAATAGCAAGGACTAAGCTTGAATGATTTACGATGAGCTAGAGAAGATTGTCTATATGGATGAAGCTTAAGGGGGACCCATGAATCAGGAGAAAAAGAAAAGTCCTTGCGATGTTGATCAGCTGATGCCTTCATTTGAGCTTGAGCCTTTGTTAATCAAAGTTTCATATGTTGAATAATAGTGTCTCTATTTTGAAGAGTATGTTCAAGAGCTTCATTATTGGTACTGCCTTTGACATACATTGGGATTGAAGAGGGCTCTCTGCCATAAAGAGCTTTGAAAGGGGACATTTGAGTTGTGGAATGAAAAGAAGTGTTATAATGATATTCTGTCCAGTTCATGAATTTGGCCCATTGAGAAGGCTTTTCAGCAACAAAGGCTTGCAAATAATCTTCAAGACACTGATTTAAAACTTCCGTTTGGCCATCCATCTCAGGATGATAAGACGAAGACATTCGAAGGGCAGTACCTTGTAACTGAAATAAGTGCTGCCAAAAATTACTCAAAAACACTGAGTCACGGTTTGAAACTATAGACTTTGGAATTCCATGAAGACGAACAATCATATGAACAAAAAGGTCAGCTACCGTTGATGCAAAGTAATGATGTGGTAAAGTGCCAAAGTGAGCATATTTAGTGAGTCGATCAATAACAACAAGAATGACTGAATGGCCTTTTGATGATGGAAGACTGGTGATGAAATCCATGGATACATCTTCCCAAACATTATTAGGAATAGGCAAAGGTTGTAAGAGATCCAGGGGAGGAGACGTAGAATATTTGATGCATTGACAAATATGACATTGAGTAACAAAATCTTTCGTATCTTTACGAATGCTAGGCCAATAGAAATTTGTCACAATGCGAGAAAGTGTACGAGCGAAACCAGCGTGCCCTCTCATTGGAGTTTCATGGAACTCCTTCAATAACATGCGACAAATAGGAGAGTTTGACTTTAAATAAATTTTGCCCTATGGAAAATCAGTCCATCATGAATTGTAAAGTCAGGGGATGGAGGATTGCCTTGTAGAATATGCCAACTGAGTTTTTGAAGTTCCTTGTCTGTGGCAATTAGTTGCCTTATGTCGTTAAGAACAACAAAAATAGGACATGTGAAAGCCAATAAAGCACCAAAAATGACAGTATTATCCAAATCCTCAGTAATGCGAGAAAGAGCATTAGCTGGTTTGTTGAGAGAACTAGCTTTGTATTCAATAACAAACCGAAATCCCAATAATTTTCGCAAAAAATACTGCTGCTTCGGTGTTTGAATAACTTGAGTGAGGAGCTCTTTGAGGCTGCGATGATCTATGCAGACAACAAAATGGTGACCCAATAAATATTGACACCATTTAAAAATAGCTTCGGTTAAAGCATAGAGTTCTCTGATATAGGTGGAAGAGCCAACCATTCGTGGACCTATTTTTTTGCTGAAATAAGAAATTGGATGTCCATCTTGAAGAAGAACTGCCCCAATACTAGTGTTTGAAACATCTGTTTCCACAAGAAATTGTTTTGAAAAATCTGGTAAATAAAGGACCAGAGCTTGCGTCATTGCGAATTTGAGAGATATAAAAGACTGTTCAGCCGAATCATTCCATAGAAATTGGCCCTTTTTAAACAAGTATGTCAAAGGGGCTGCTATGGAAGTGTAACTACGAATGAAACGGCATAATAGTCCCTGAGACAAAGAAAACCACGCAGCTGTTTAATATTTGATGGGCGAGGCCAGTGACATATTGCCTCCAGCTTTGCGGGATCAACTTTAACAGTACCTCCGCCTACGATATGGCCCAGGTAATCAATGGAATTTTGGCCAAACAAGCATTTATTGAGTTTAACAAAGTAATTGTTATATTGAAGAGTAGCCAAAACTATTTGGAGATGGCATTGGTGGTCTTGCAAAGAGTAACTAAACACTAAAATATCATCAAAAAACACAATTACAAATTGACGCAAGAAAGGCCAAAAAATCTTATTCATAACCGCTTGAAAAGTGGAAGGGGCATTTGTAAGCCCAAATAGTAAAACCAAGAATTCGTAATGGCCACTATGTGTTCAAAAGGCTATTTTTGGAACATCTTTGTGATAGACTCGAATTTGGTGATAGCCAGAGCGAAGATCTAATTTGGAAAAGATCGTAGCACCTCGAACTTCATTTAAGAGTTCATCCACTATTAGAATTGGAAACGATCTGGAATAGTGACAGCATTGAGTGCACGGTAGTCAACACAAAAATGCCAAGACCCGTCTTTCTTTTTGACAAGAAGCACCAGAGAATAGTAAGGACTTCAACTAGGACGAATGATTCCCTGATCTGACATTTCTCCCACTAATTTCTCTATCTCAGTCTTCTAAAAATGGGGATAACAATATGGTCCAACATTTTTGGGTTTGGTTCCAGGTTCCAGGTTCCAGGTGAATCCGATGGTCGATTGGGCGAATGGGTGGTAGGCCTGTGGGATTTCAAACACATAGGTGAAATTTTGTAAAATTTGTAAAAGCTGAGGGTTGGTATCGAGATGGTGGAAAATAGAGGTTGATGGTGATGGAGGAGGAGATGTGGGTTGTGAATGGGTGAGAAGTAAGACAGTGGATAAATCATTATAGGCTAAGGAAGCAGTGAGGTTATGGAAAGAAATGGACTGGGGTGGGCCTTGATTAAGGCCTTGTAGTGTAATGGTAGAACCCGCCCAATGAAAAGACATGGTTAATTCAGAGTAGTCATGAACAACTGGGCCAAGAGTTTCAAACCATTGAATGCCTAAAATAATTTCAGCTCCATGAATGGGCAAAAGATATAAGTCTATAGAGAAAGAAGTACCTTGTAGACTTAAAGAGATGTTGGTAATTTTAGATTTGCAGATGAGGTAATCTCCATTGCCCATCAGTAATTTAAATGGTTTAATAAGGATGATAGGTTGATTTAATTTTGGAGCAATTTGTTCTTGAATAAAATTATGGGAACTTCCATTATTAACAAGGACAGTGAGAAGTTGGGAGCCACAATGGGCTTGCACACGCAATGACCGAGGGTGTTGTTGCCCTACCAAGGCATTGAGACTAATCTCAGATACATCTTCTAATTCCTCAATTAGTGGTTCCACCTCTGTCTCTGGAGAAGTTTTAGTTTCATCATTAGTACCCATTAATAACAGAAATTTGCTCTTGCATTTATGATTAGGTCCGAAACGCTCATCACAGTTGTAACACAATCCTTTTTCCCGTTTTGATTGAAGTTCTGCTGGAGAAAGATGTTTAATAGGTAAATGGGAATGAGTTGATTGAGTGATTGATTTTATAGGTGGAGTGGGTATTATGGATGTGGAGTTTGGTTTGCGATTGGCGTTACAGGTATGTGTGTATTTGGGAAAAGTAGTGGAAAGAGGATGGGTAATGGATTTAATATCATCATATTTATGTTCAAAGAGTCGAGACAGAGACATAGCTTGAAGCAAGGATAAAGGCCGAGCAATTAATAATTCAGGCTGAATAAGGGGTTTTAGGCCACAAATATAGAAACTGATGAGCAAAGATTCAGGAACACCAGAGACTTTGTTGGCTAACGTTTCAAATCGGCTTTGGTAATCTACTACTGAGCCATTTTGCATAAGTTTAGCTAACTAGCCTTGATAATCTTGATATGAAGTGGAACCAAATTGTTCCTTAATCTGGACCAAAAATTCATTCCAAGAACTCAATAACCCATTAGCCTGCATCCATTGTTACCAAGAAGAAGTAGTACCCTCAAAATAAACAGCGACAATCTGGAGACGAAGATAACCCGGAGTATTGTGGAGATTGAAAAAATTATCAGTACGAAATGTCCATTCGTTGGGGTTATCACCAGAAAATTTTGGTAGTTCAAGTTGAAGAGATTTGGGAAAAAAGGAATCTGGTGGTTCAGTGGGTAATGAGGGTGAAGGTCTAACAAGAGGAATCGAAGGGAAAGAGGAAGAGCTGGGACCGGAGCCAAGGATTCCAGCAAATGGTGGTGTGGGGGCGATGGGTTGTGGTGGTGGCGCAATAGTAGTGAGGTTTTCTAAACAGGTCTCAATGGAGGCCATCATTTTGGAAAGAGTTTTAAGTTAAGTGCTATGAAAAGCAAGCAGATCATTAATGGAGGAATCAGCCATGGAAAAAAAAAATCGATGAAAGCACCAATGATAAGGTTTAGGCCCTATTAAAGTCAGGGAGGACTCCAAAAATGGTATAGAGAAAGATGGGAAAAAGAGATAGAGAGAGATAGAGAATTAGAGAAAAGAAATTAGATCAGAAAAAGAGAATTTTATTTATTCCTTGACCAACGATTTTTAGTGAATATAATATATATTGAGCAATACGACCAAACAAAAATAATTCCACAAATGGATTTCTATTTAGCTAGATATTTGATAACAATTCCACCTCACAATATTCTCTCTATTTTGACGGTATGTAATCCTTGAAATGAGCAGGTGGTTTCTTAATTCTAAGGCTGTTACGAATTGTGGTCCATTGCACCACCTTTTCACCTTGGTTTGACACCTCATTCTTCTCAATATTCTCTTCCACTAAGCCTTCTTCTTCAGCCATATGCTGGGCTAAATCTTGGTTTAATCCTTGAGCCCATTCATTCAATACATTTTGTTCAGTATTCAATTTCAAAGGATAATTTACCTTCGTATCATATTTTTACACAAATAACCTAAAATTATATATATATATGTCATTTTTACTGTCAGAATTTTTTTTTTTTTTAAATATAGTAATCTGAAACTTTTATTTCAAAAATATGTGGTATGTGTTAGTATACTTTTTTGCAAAATAGTATATGTTATTATCAATTTGGTATATGTTTTCAAAAAATTTTATGGTATTGAGTTGTTTGGTATATATTTGATATATTTTTTGTACAAATGGTATATGTTTGGTACATCTTTTCGAAATTTTTGTTACATGTTTTTGAATTTTTTTGATAAATTTGAACTGTATTTTGAAATGTGTCTAATCTATATTTAAATTATCTACATGTATTTTGATATTTGTTACATATATATTTGGTATATGTTTGATATATAATTAGTATTGCTGATGTTTTTACATATGATGCATTCGAAACAGTAATTTTTTTAAAAAAAATTAAAAGGAACAGTCCCAAAAAATGATATCAATTTAATGTATTTTTATATTTGTTACGTATATATTTGGTATATATTATGTCTATTCTAAACACAATATACTTTAAATCAAATTGTTTAATCACATATTCCATAAGAGACATAAGAGATTGCGAATATTTTAGCAATTAAGTGGATTAAAAAAAAATCAAAATAATTGCATTTTATAAGGAGGAAAATCAAATCAAATTAAATTAAAATTTATAAAATATAAATTAAATCAAATTGAAATAGTAATAAAAAAAAACTTAAACTGAATCAAAATAATTAAACCATGTGAAATCTTAAAAATATATATATATATATATAAGGAGAAAAGTTGTGATGCAAGTGCGTGTACTGCAACTGGGATTATGTTTTGTCAAAGTCAAGTTGCCAAACTACAACAGTTACCCATATTCCGTCCGCTTTTATTATAAGCGACAGGTCGTTGGATGCAGACACCCACCCAATTATTAACACGCTATTCCCATCTTTTAGAAAACGACGTCACCTGAGATAGCTCATTTTCTCATAGAGATCTTAACTGCTTCTAACCAGTTTTTGATTCTCAAATCTAAAGCTGTCCAATCCATCTTGTTAACCTGAGATGAGCTCATTTTCTCAACTCCTAGCCGACAAATGCCTTCGTCAATGATTGATTTTCGTATAATTTTGTACACATTCACACACTCTTTTGCATACCCAGCAGCAATCATGCATTCTGCAATAGATCTCAAATCCGCCATAGCAATTGTAGAAACTTGTTCAACTTCAGAAATGGAATCACCTGCAGTGCGAAGCTCATCTTCTGCTGAACCATCATCTTTGTAATCGAACACAAGACACTTGTTTATGGTGGAGAATACTCCCGATGATCCACGACAGAGGAAACCCGACATCACAAAGGCAAAAAAATTGATGGGTTGGGAGCATGGATTTAAATCGCGGTCGCGGTCATTTTCGCGGTCGCGGTCGTGCGTAACGGTAACGGGGTCGTCGCGGTTATAACGTAACGGTAACGGTCAACCGCTACGCAATTTTACCGAAAAAAATTGCAAAATGAGAAATAATGACATAAATCACTAAATCTAAGAGTTATAACTAATTAATAAGCATAATACTCTATAAATAAAGATTTAACATGTATAATTTTTGACCAAATTG
>CATKHJ010752501.1:0-18642 GCA_949750685.1 Vernicia montana
TTTGTACACCACAGATAGTGGTGATGCATTTTTGGTTCCTCTAAAAAGGCTATATATTTTATCTCATTGTCCAATCCTAATGACACCACAACAGTAAACATTATATATAAGATTTGCAACATTAAAGGAGATAGCACTATAGTCAACAGCCATTACTCTGTGAAAAATAGAAAATTAAATAATACTAAATGATGTAAATTGTGTAAAAAAAATTGACACAAATCAATATAATTTAAACACATCATACAATAAGAAATAAATAATAATAATTACTTTTATTTTACATCATAAGTTGTGTAAAAAAAATTATATAATTGCTCTTATTGTATCAGACGCAATTGTGTCATTTAGAATTATTTTAGAAAATTATTACCTATATTAAATGTATAGTATTATCTTATACACTCAAATTAATGAGTGATAAAATATTTTAATCAATAACTTTTTTATTTTATTTTTTACTTAATAAAAAACACTGATTTTTTTTTTACTTCATATATTTTCATCTTATTGAGTTAATATTCTTATCTATAATAAAATTATCCATGATCGGATTTGATTTCCAAAAATATTAAATTCTTTAAAAATTTAATTTATACTATTCACAATTTTCTTCATAAATTAAGATTTGAAATTTGAGCTACGAGCATGATTAAATTGAAAGAATTATTTTAGGATTTGGAACAAAATAATTTTTTTCGAAAGTAAAATAAAATAAGGTGAAAATGGTGAGGGCATTTTGGACATTTCACTATGATTAGAGATAAGTAATCAAATATTCCTTAATAAAATATTGAATTAGTGTTTCATTGGTTGTACCGAAGAGATTGGGTTTTTTCTTTGTTCTACCCTATTAAAGACGGCTCCTGTTTTTATTTTTTTCAACTAAACAAAAAACGCAAAAATGAGAATTTGAGATATTCCGGTAGTTGCAGCACATGGCTTCAATCATGCACCTTATAATCATAGCTGTACACGTAGCCATCACTTTAGATCACATTTGAAGAACCCACATCACAAAATTAATTTTTTTTAACGAATTAATCTTTTAATTTATTGATATTAAAATCGTATTTAAAAATAAATAAATTTAATTCTTACTTGGAATCAAATTTTCTAAAAAAATTTATATATTTTGCTTAATCTAATTTTGCTATTTGTTGTGGGACCCCCAGCTTCCCCGATCAAGTAAGATAATTGTAATTTACTAGCTCTAATTATTTATTAGTGTGTGAGTGTTTCACATAGTATTAGATTTCGCCTCAAAGCAAGCAACAAGACTCTCGTATATAACAGAAGGCAGAAGAAGAAGAAGACTTAGTAAATCAGGCACCTGAAAGATCATTAACCTCTCATTGGGACCCACCACAGAAGACTCATTACATTTTCCTTTAATTTTTTTTTATTTTTATTTTCAGTTTCCAAATACTCTAATCGATTATATATATATATATATATATATATATATATTACTATATACTCTAACAATTTCTTTATATATGAGGTATTAGAGAGATTTATTTAGATTAATAAATAATTAATTAGTTTTAATTTTATGAAAAAATGAGTTAAAAAATTAAAATATCTTTAATTTTTAAAAGAAATAATTAATTAGCCTAATTACGTTAGACTGATAAGATTAATGACAGAATTAACAAAAAAAAAAATTTATTAATTGTATAAAAATAATAATTAAATAAAATTTCAAATATTATCTACCACAACATTAGATATAAAAGAGTGAAGAGAGTAGTATGAAATGTTTTCAGCCATTAGATATTGCGGACCAATCTCAACCATTGATCCTATCAATTATCTTTCTAAAATATAATTTATCCTAGTTATTTTTCAATAATTATAAAAGGAAATTATTACTAGTGATATTCTAGCACTAGCATCAACTTCTTCTTAATATTCTTGTCTTTTTTTTTTTGTTTAATTAAGTAATAATGTAGTATCACATATTAATTTTCGTGTATATATTAAATTCATATTTTTAATTTTATTAAAAGTAGATAATTCTCACCAAAATTTAAAAAAAATTGTAAATAAAAAAAAATGTTTCGAGAATCATATCACTGTTATAGTCTATATGTATTAGTTATAATTAATTAATTTAATTATAATTAATGTCCAAAATTTTGATTGATGCAATGACCAATTAATTAGTGTCTAGTGATATATATTTTTCCAGCTATTAATGGAGTTTATACTTAAAATAATAACATTAATCCAATGTGAGGTGGCCTTTTTTTTATTATTTAATAGAATTGATTTGATTTCCACCCTTAGCCTATTTGTGTAATATTCAGTAATATAAAAAGAAATTTATTAACGGTATTTTTAAAATATTTAGATTACTAGTTTTCTATCACACAATTATTATTATTATTTTTTAGGAAATTTTCATCACAAAAAATTACTCAAGCTACAATAAAGAAAAACCCATTTGCACGCCTCTAAAATTTTCAAATTTTATATAATTAAATAATGTACTTTTTTGAAAGTCATGTAATTTTTTAGTAATTTACAAACTATTGTTAAGAATTTTTTCACAAATTTTACTTTTTACATTCAAAAAGTGTTTAATGAGAAAAAAAAATTAAGAATTCAATATAAATATAAAGGTTTAATAGATAAAATACAATAAGTTTTAGACTAAAAAATGGAGTTTTTCTTATAAATATTGTTTTAAACAACAATATCATTAGGGGTGGCAATTCGTGTTAGTGAGTCGTATTAATTTATACACATGACACGATAAAAGTCAACACGAATACGACACGATTAGTTTATCGTGTAAAAAATTTAAACACGAATATAATCCATTTAATTAATAGGTAACATAACATGACACAAATAATACGTTTAAAATTTTAAATTAATTTATTTTTTATTTTATTTTTAAAAATTATCAAATTTACTAAATTAACCCCGATTAATTTATATTATTACATAAAATATAATTATATATAAATTTATAAAGAATATTAAAAGTAATATTTATATATACATAAAATAAAAGTCATAAAATATATTAGGTTAAATGTGTCATTTTCGATTTAACGAGTCAATCCGTTACACGACACGATTATTTTCATGTCACAATCAGGTCGATACGAACACGATAATTCCTAATCCAAACCTGTTAATTTTGTGTTAAATTCGTATCATATTATCGTATCGTGTTTGTTATTGACATTCTTAAATATCAATTGTAGCTAATGTATGAATTATAGACTATTACTACGCATTTCTAGAGAATTTGTTAGTCATTAACTTTTTTTCTTAAATAATATTAACTATACAGTCAAGGTAACTTATATTTTGATAAAGTCAATTTTATTTTTTAATAAGACAATATTTTATTCATAAACCAAATTTGAGGATTTATCTTGATAAATTTTATAGTTGGGCATCTAAAAAAAAATGGTGGAATTACATTGTACAAATACTGTAGACTATGTGTAACAGATAAAATATATATTAAGTCATGTTAGACCATGACATTTTGGTTTTATTGACCAATCCTTGAGTGAGTTTCCAAAAGATTGATGATTTATGAGCCATTGGATTGGAACAAGATTTCATCATGATGTGAGTTGTACTAAATAAATTAGTTTTAGGTCAAGATCTTTAGATGAAAGAACAAGCCAAACTAATGGTTATAAAGCCCATGTCATGAAATGAAGATTTCATTACTTTCAAATTTGGAAATAGATCAAAATTTATTTATTTTTATTTTATTTTTTTAAAAATATTATATATATAGCTTATATATAAATTACGAGTGTATCGAATATCAAACTGATAAATTATATCAAAAATTATAATTTAATATAAATAAAAATGAAATTTACGAACTTTTAACATTTCAATTTTGATTTATTACGAACTAAAAGATTGGTTTGGCTACCAAAATTTATTTAAAGCTGAGGCGAATTCCAAATTCAATAAAATGAGCCAAATTCATGGATGCCCACTATGCATTATAGGCTAACTATTTTGTCTTTTATATATTTTCCTAATTTTAAAAGGAGAAGAGAATCCTTTTTTTTTTTTTTTTTTTTTTGCCAAATGAGAAGAGAATCCTTAAAATTAAATAGGAATTGAAGCATTGGATTTTTCATTTATCTTGCGTTTTTTTTTTTTTTTTTTTTTAAACTTAAGAAATTACAATAGTAGTGGTAATTGATAAACTAACAAGAGATTTAAATTAGAACAAGTGACAGCCTCCTAGATCACCTTTCGATTAAAATGAAAAGAGAGAGCCATTGGCAAAACTAAATGTGGTGGGTCCTAATTCGACATTGTTTAAGCAAATTAGACGGTGACAAATGTGTTTGTGAGCACGAATCATCACGCTGTGTGGTGACTTTAAGGTCTATTATACTTTTATAGAAAAGACCCAACTTAATAATATTTATTATCAACATCATGTCATCATAGATAAATATTAGAATATATTTGGAAAAAAAAAAAAAAGATAAATATTATAATATAAAATATAATTTTATTTTATTTTTTTCCACAAATAATATAAAAAAAAAGAAAAGAAAAGAAGCCAAACAATTCCTCTTTGTTTCTTTCTCCTTTTTTTTTTTTTTAGTTGTTATCTGGCTGTAGCTTTTTATTGTTTTTTAATTTATTTTGCCCTTCACCATGTCAATTTTCTTTAAAATCACATGATTTCTTTCTTTTTCAAGTTTTTATTTTATGGGGTTTTGAAAATTTACACAAACACACAAAGCAGAAAAGTCTACAGCCAACAAGGATATGTGCAAAATAATATTCCTATAATAATCCTCACTAACTTTTGGCAATTTTTAAATTGTATTAGCTTAAAATACCCTATTTTTTTTTTTTTTTTATAATTTTACCATATTTTTAAAAAATAAGTTATTATGCTCCAAATTTCTAAAATTGCTCATTTGAATTTTTTCTCTCATAATGACTTATGACATGGATTAAAAATATAATGAATATATTATTATTTAGTCTCTTATATTTAATTTAATTAACAAATTCATCATTTCTTATTGAAAAATGAATTAAATGGTCTTTTACATTTATTTTTATTAATAAAATAATTCTTTATTGTTATGCAAAATAATTTTTTGCATATTTAATAGTAAAATACTAAAATACCAATGATTATAACTAAAAAAAATCAAATTAATCAGTAATTTTTTTTTTTTTATTGTTTGTCTAATTAGATACAAAATTAATTTTGGTACATAATTAAGATAATATGTTTTTAGTTTTTAGTTCAATGGAACGTAATTTTTCTTTTTAAAAATTTTAAAAAATATTTATATATTCTAATGATATAAAAAAAATATATTTTAAGTAAAAAAATTATATATGTATTTCAAAATAATTAAAATGAAAGGTTATATATATTTTTTGGTAGTGCATAATTTTTTTTATATATAATAAAAATATATTTTTTATTATTTAAAATATATAGAATATTTTTTATATTTTTAGAAAAATTAGGTGAAAAAATAAAAAAATATATTTAATTTGAGTTTTTATTAAAAAAATAAAAAACGAGATATAGTTTTATAACCACATAATATATATAAGGATATTTTTGTCTTTTTTATTCATATAACTGAAAATTTTAGTTATTTTAAACGGAATAATTATTTTGTTAAAAAATAAATGTGAAAAACCATTTAATGCATTTTTCAAAAAGTGATGTATTTATTAATTAAATTAAATATGAAGGACTAAATATAAATATATATTTTTTTATATTTTTAATCCATGTCATATGCGATTAGGAGAGAGAAAAGTTCAAATAAACAATTTTGACCAAGACTCCGTTTGTTTCGCGGAAAATATTTTTCGTATTTTATGACGTTTGAAACATTTTGAAAAATTAGTTAACGGAAAATATTTTCCTGATCAATAGAAAACTAAACTTTTTTTTTTAAAGAAAAATGACTCATTCTTTTCATAATGAGAAGTCATTTTTCGGATTTTGACAAACTCATTATAATGAAAAAGAAAAATATGTAAATATAAATTTATTAATCCACATATCACCGATATTTATTACCGATGATCATTGATAATCAACACTAGCCACCGCCAACCACCACTAGCCGCCGTCGCTGTTGATGACCACCAAATTTATCATTTTTATGTTTTTTTTCATATTTAATAATAAAATTTTAAAATTACGAAATTATTACTTTAAATATGTTTATAGTCTTATAAATTAAATTTTTTAATATTTTTTTAAATAATTTTTAATATTGTAATAAAAAACAGAAAATTAGTTTTTGGATTGGAAAATATTTTCCAAATATAAGTTATTTTTCGCGAAATAAACAGAATTCAAATGACACAATTGTGAATAATTTTAAAAATTTAGAGTATAATAATATATTTTCAAAAGATATGGTAAAATTATAAAAAATTGTAAAATTCAAGGTAATTTAGGTTAATAGTCAAATTTTTAAGAAAATAAAAAATTTGTTTTCAAAAAAAAAATTTACTTTATATATTTTTATTATATGAATAAAAAGAGGAATTGAAATTTTATATATTTATTTATATTATATGAATAATAATAATAATTAAAAAAAAAAAGGAATTGAAATCTTTCAATAACATCAAAATAAAGCAAAGGGAAGGAAAGCTCCAACATTTACTTCATATACAATACAACAATAAGAAGTCATATACACACACATACACCCTCTCTTTCTATCCCTCTTTCCCTTTCTCTCTCTCTCTCTCTCTCACATTTCACCTTCCTCTTTTTTCACAGCCATTTATGAGATTCCTCTATATGGTCTTTTCTCTTCTCCATTGGATTGTATAGATTCTCAGCTGAAAATACCCATCAAAATATTTGTATTTCTTGTTGATTTTTTGGTTGTTTTCTTGCTGTTTTCTTTAATTTTATTGAACTGTAAGTCATAGACTTTTCTGGGTTTCTTGGCTTTTGCTTTATTTTGCAAACTCTGTTTCTGGGTTTGTTGTAGAAAAGCCTTATATGCCCAGTAATAATATATGTGCCATATATAAAGCCTTGAAAGATAACAAACATAATTTTATAGAAATTTGATTTTTTTTTTTTTTTTGAAAAAATAAGGAAATTTCAAACTTTTTTTGTCTATAAATTCAGTTTTTATTTTTCTTTTCTTTCTGTAAATTTTCTTTGAATTTCAATTTCTTTCACTTAAGGAAAAGAGAGAGATATGGGCAAGCAAGGACCTTGCTGTCACTGTGGAGTTACAAGTGAGTTCTTGTTTCTCCATTTTTTTTCAATATGCAAGGAAAAAATTGGATTCTTGAATTACTTTTACTTATTTTCAATAATTACTTGTAATTGATTTTAGTTGTTTGGGAAAAATAATTATATCATTGAGCAGAAAGACTATAAACAGCAAGGAAGAGATTACCTGGACAAAGATAATAAATTGAGAATATTTGCTGTTCTTGTGTGCTATTCTGTTTTTACATGAAATTTGGTTCTACAGGTGTCTTTGGTTCTTTAAATATATCAGATACTGGTTTTTATCTTTTGGGTTTGTTATTGTATTTATAAACCCTTATCTCTCGATTGGTTTTCCTTCTTTGACCTTCTAACAAATTTTGAACATCTCCCTCTGCTAATTGAGTTTGGAGTCTGTTGAATATTGGGTAATTACACTGTAAACTGAATTTTTATTAGTATGGCCTCTTGTTTTTGTTTAGGATTTTAATGGACTCAATACTTGGTCAAACTATACATGCTGTTTGTGTTTTCCTTGGAAAAATAATGATTCAATGGAAAGATGCACCTCATTCACAAGATAGAAGTATTTCTTGTATAACTCTTGCTTCCAAAAGCATTACTCTCTATTTCATTTTAAATGTTCTCTAGGGGCTTGTTACTGCTTCCAAAGCCTTTTTGCTATTCAATTCAGCTCCTTTGAAGGGTTCTCTCTATTGTCGTACTCTTGAATCAGCTCTACGCTTTGAAGTGATCATATTATTCCTTCATCACTCCAATAGACTTTGGTTAAAGGAGAATTGTAGGGCAATTGCTTGAAGTATATTGGCCATACATCTGAACTCAAAGTGATCGCTTCATTTTAGTTTTCTGCCACCTTAACCACAAGGAATTTAGTTATGTGCTGTTTGTAGTTGTGGCTACAAGGTAAAATATCTTATGCTTGTAGTCATGAAAACATGGAGGCAAGAACTTGTTCCTGCTATCAATAGCTTATACCTTCTGGTATTCCTTATCCGTTTTTTATGTTAGAACTTAGAAGTGAAGACTGAGGCAAGAATTTGGCTTTGCTAAGTGACTTTTGGGAGATGCTTTGCATATTAAAGACTGATGTAAAATCTAGAGAACAATGTAGGTTTCTTTTGATGTTGTTCTGACTCAATTGTATACCCTTGGTTGGACTTCAGCTAGTGTATCAATAGAGAAAGTCATTTGGTTTCTGTTCCGTTCTCACTTGGATATTGTGTCATCGACTCCAAGCAAACATAAGCCTTCGTGTTTATAGTTCCCTCTCTGTTTGATATGGACAACGCGTTTAAGGGAGCCTTTGCTACATAAGCTATTGGCAATCTAGATGCTAAGGGAGTAGCATGCTGTTACCTTGTTGTTTGGCTCATTTATGTTAGAGGAGTGCCAACTTGAAGATTTTTTGTTGTATGAAGTGGAGAAAGAATGAGAAGTACTTGTCCGTTGAATCGAATTTGTTGTATGAAGTGGAGAAAGAATGAGAAGTACTTGTCCGTTGAATCGAAATGAACTAACATTAGAATCTTTAAAATGTTATTCCTCCCTAGTGTGAAAACCCATTTTAACTAGGGATTTTGTTTGAGAAACTTCTCATGTCCGTTTCATCTGCTCCTCTTATTGATTCAGTTTCTATCTCCGCATTAAGAAATCTTTATTTGATGTTCCTTTCCTGTATCAGTTATCAGCATGTACTGACTGACAACTCTCTATTCTGTGCTCATCACTACCTTCTTCTTCAGTATATGCTTATGTTCAATTATGCATGGAATAAGTTTTGAAATGGAGTATCAAGCATCCATCAGAAAATTGTTTTAGTTTGAGACCACTATCCTTGGACAATGTGTTTGCATAAAAAAAAAAAAAAAACTCTAGGTTAAAAGACCACTATTCTTCATTCAATGCTTGCACTTAGCCATACAGAAGATATGCAAACTCTTTGGCAGTGCCTATTTTTTAGTGTGTGCATATGAAGTTTCAGATGATCAGCGTTTCATCTCATATATGTTAATTTAAATTGCATGTTCAATTATGTTGTGCATAAAGTCGTTTATTATTTATATTGCTGACAACAAATATTTGCAATAGGCACACCTCTTTGGCGCAATGGGCCTCCTGAAAAGCCAGTACTATGCAATGCTTGTGGATCTAGGTGGAGAACAAAGGGAACTCTTGCAAACTATACACCACTCCATGCTCGGATGGACCCTGACGATTATGAAGATCACAGGGTCTCTAGAGTGAAGAGTATATCTATAAACAAGAACAAAGAAGTGAAGCTTCTCAAAAGAAAGGCAAATCATGATAATGGGGTGGTTGGAGGAGTTGTCCCAGATTACAGCCAGGGTTACCGAAAGGTTTTAGATGAAGATACTAGTAATAGATCAAGTTCTGGATCAGCCATATCCAATTCTGAGAGCTGTGCGCAATTTGGCAGTGCAGATGCAAGTGATTTGACAGGTTGGGCTCTCACTGAAATTACTCCTTACTTTCCCTGTTTTGATTGAACAAATGAAAGTGTACTCATAGGAGGGTGATAGTTAGCCATAAATTGAATTGAATTGATGAGTTGTAATTCTTGCTGATATTCCCAAATGCCTGTCCAAGTATGCAAATGCTTTGGTTGGTGTAAGAGAAAAATGGATCTAGGAAACAGTGCCAAATTGGGAGAAGGGAGGAAAGAAGGAAGATGATTATTTAGCTGTTGTGACTTGTGACAACAAATTGTAATTCATAAAAAAATTATGTGATCTTCTAAATGAACTTAAGTGACTACATTACTTATCTAGGATTTTGCTATGCTGGAAGCTGGTTTCTATATCAGTCTAATTTATCTTAAAATACTCCACTATGGTTAAGGTTTCTTCAAATGGTACTTATAATATGCCTGAGTGTAATAACTGGAAATCTGTCTTGTGGACTTGGCTTCCCAAGATTGAAGCTCTAGATATAACTGGAAATAATGCTAAATGCCACTTTTAATATTTAATGGGTTGTACATCTTTGCTTGGTATACTTTACCTGCAGATTCAGAAGTAATATGCTTGGTACTTTTAGTTCTCTATCATTTAAGAGCTTTATGGGAGTTTGTGACTTGATTATAGAAAACTATATGCAAGTTTTGTGATTGTGCTCAATGATGTTGATGCTAAGTACTTTCTCATTTCCTTTTCTCAGGTCCAGCCCAATCAATTGTGTGGGACACAATGGTACCTTCTAGGAAGAGGACCTGTGTCAATCGTTCAAAACCGTCTCCAGTTGAGAAGCTTACAAAAGATTTATATACTATTTGGCATGAACAACAATCTTCATGCTTCTCTGGATCTTCTGAGGAGGATTTGCTTTTTGAGAGTGAAACACCAATGGTTTCTGTTGAGATAGGACATGGAAGTGTTCTCATTAGACATCCAAGCTCAATAGCTAGAGACGAGGAATCTGAAGCTAGTTCCCTTTCGGTTGAGAACAAACAATATTCGACAAATGAGGCTTATTCACATTCTGTGACCCTTCCTGTACATAATCAAAACAAAAGTGTCAATATATCAAGTCTTGGGAATGAAAAAGCTAAGAATCCTTCTGGACCAGGGATGCAACAAGAGCAACTTAAGAGGTAATGTTCCCTTAAATGTTTTCAGAAGTTGCAAAGGTTGTTTTTTTTTTTTTTTTTGCAAAGGGTATATATTTGCTAGTTATGCATCTAAGACATAAACATGGGATCAATGTTTAACTCAGATACGTTGTTCCTTTCATAACCACCTCCTAAAGATTGACTGAGAATGTAAATATAAATACTTGATATGGATTAGGTCTCCAACATGGAGAAATTAACTTTAAACAAGGCTCAAATGGGAAATTAGGCCTTCCTTTGTTACCTAAATTTCTCGCACATTGATGGTCTTACATTATTATAACTATTCATAAAAAAAAACTAGTGAATTGAAGGTAAAAGACAAGTACATTTGAGAAGTCTGTCAAATTGGAGGAATTCAAAAATCTTACTCTTGCTGTGTTTGACATATTCTGCTGTTTGGAATTTCAGGGACAAGTTACAGCATGAGAGGGCACAGGTCCTGGGAAATCATAATTCACCTCTGTGTAATGTGGATTTAAATGTAAGTTGTGATGTGATAGATTCCTAGGGCCAGTCTTTGCCAACTTAATCCTTATCTGAGAATTATCATCCTAAATCTTGCATGTTGTTATCCAGATGCATGAGCATGATTTTTTGCATATACTCTTGGAAATTGAGAATGGTTCATATATATTGTACTAATTCCCAATTCCAAGGTTTTACACTTTCCTTCTAACATGTCTGTTTACTCAAATTTATGGAAGGATTCTTAGTATTGCTTTTAGATATGTCCACAACAGGCATATTACCTCCTTAAATGTTGGAGCATGTATGATGATTCTTTTCCTTTTCATCACAGGAGATTCTTAATTTTGAGGAGTTTGCAAGATCCTTAACAAATGAAGAACAGCAGCAGTTGCTAAAATATCTACCTCCTATTGATACTATGAAACTGCCAGACAGGTGCGTTTTGTGCCACATTCGTGTGTGTTAGAATGGTGAGACGATGAATACTTCTATTTAGGATATGAGCTACTACACATGCTGTTATTGGCCTATTTTTTTGTTTGTGTGAGTGTGTTAAATAGATTTCAAGAATGTGACAAAGTATCTTGTCATCTTTCAACACATTGCATTTTATCAAAACTGTAAAGAAAGCATTTCAAGAAGTTGATTCATGATCTAGGATTTACAATGATTTATTTTTCATCTGCAGCATCAAATGCATGTTTGATAGCCCTCAATTTAAGGAGAATATATATTGCTATCAGCAATTGCTTGCGGAAGGGGTCTTTGATCTCTCCTTATCAGGAGCAAAAACTGAAGATTGTAATACTTTGAAGAGGCTTACACTATCCAATCTGTCGAAATCCAAATGGGTGGAGCATTATCGTCAGCTCAAGGTTTGAATTGCTTCTTCACTTCAAGAATGTCTTTACATAAGAATGTCTTGTATAATTTAATGCCTTGGACAGTGAATCCACAAATGTATTGCTACTTATATAGTCTCTCTTTGGCTGCAGAAGTGTAAAAATAGTACTGGGAAGTCTCTCATTGGAAGAGGACCAAACGTTGTTGCATCAAGTAATTCAATTACTGCCAAGAGATCACGTGACAGCCTAGGTCAAAAAATATCAGGTGAGCCAATTTTGCTAATGCTGGATATATTTTTGAACAGATGGAGCTTCTTTTGTTATTTTTTTGAACAGAATAATTGAAAAGATTTTGCTTCAAAATGCCAAGAGAAAATCTTTTGTTAATGAGTTGTATGTACTAAAACAAATAAGTAGAGCTTAATTAATTGGTTCCAAGCTAAATTGCAATTATGGTGTCTGAACTGTGAAAACAAGGATCTATTGTAGTACTTCTCTCATCGTATCAGTTCAAAGTTCTGAGCTGTGAAAACAGAGATGCATCCTAGTGCTTCTCTTGTCATATTGGTTTTAAGTTCTTCTACATCGTTAAGATTTTATGTTTTATGCATGGAGTACATTTGTTTGCTCACACAATCAGATATGCTAACTACAATTAGAAGTTCATACTTTCTTGGACATAATTCTGATGATATCTGGAGGCAATTGGCAGTTTTGTCTTTGGATTTTTTTTTCTCTTTTTTCATCTTCATTTTTGTCTATTGCTTTGAATTTTTTGTGAGCGTGTAAATTGTGGGGCTCTTACTTACCATATTTATATATTATACTTGAAATCCAATTGCCTTTCTTTATAGTATGGCACTGAAAGTTAACGCGATTGTTTTCTGTGTACATCACTTGCATTTGCATTTAACCATTTTCACAATTTGATACAGAGCTATCCTCAAAAATAGTAATTTTTTTTCCTTTCATCAGAAGTAAAGACGATGAAGAGCCCCAAAAGGATTTACTTGAAGACTACTTATGAAAACAAAGAAATCATGGACAGTGATGGCTCTTGCTTTAGTCCAAGAAGCCTATTTGCCTTGCCTCCTGATGGTGGCTCCCTCATGCTGGATTCTTTTCATTATGTTGATGAAAGTTCGGATCAGGATCTGCTGCTGGACGTGCCATCCAATGGCTCATTTCCACAGGCGGAGCTCCTTCATCCAGCTTTAAGTTTTGGGCAACAGGCAAGCACTAGCAGTAGCTCAACATACCCACATCTAGTCCGTCCCTGACAAATGTTTGCCAAGACTTTGATCACTAGGGCTTATATAGATTCTCCTTTTGCCGAATTCCGTGGCTAGGTTACAATCTGTGAATGAGGTTTGATGGTTGCTTTTTTTTTTTCCCTTTGATCTTTTCAAACCTGGTATGCTAAAGGGACGAATTTGGATGGGGCTTTTTTTGTATAGGTTGACAACAGATTGTAATATATAGCTAAAAATGCACAAGAGGTGGTGATTTCAAGAGTCATGTATGCAGTTTTAGTCCTTGTATTGCAAAAATAACATTAGATATACACTCTCATTGGCTTGTTTTTACAAATTCATAAGTTTGCCAAGTGAGGGGAAAGATTAAAAAAAAAAAAAGAGGAAAACTAGAAAATGAAATTTAAAAAAAAGGGAGATATTAGCTTTTGTAAGATGCATGTGAAGAAAGTTGACATCAGCTTTTATTTATGCTTTTTGGAGGATACCTAACAAGTTCAATTGGTTGTTTGCTTCATATGATAAGATTATCTTCCAGCGGACCACCGAAGGATAAAAAAGACAGATAAACACTTATCTTAGGAATATTTGTGGAAACTGGAAAGAGTTGTGACTGTTGAATAAGACAATTAGGAGTAAAATTCTTGGTGAAATTTTAACCTTTACCTTCTTATATCTTTGCTGTGGACAAGTAAATCAAATCGGGAAGCAACATGGAGCTTATTAGCCACAAAGTTTCAATCAATGTTGACTTATTGCCTTCTGCTTTTTATAATCCTTTTGATGTTCATAATCAGTGGATACATGAAAGGTTGAAATCTATCAATTTTCTCAAAGCTGATTTTTATTTGACTATAGCCATGAATCTTAATAAGGATTTGCTAATCATAACTATTAGTACTAGTAGTTTCAATTCTAACACTAATTTTCTAAATGCCTAATTAATTGTTATCTGCCAAATGATAAGTTTTTCTTTTCATCAATAATGGCATAGATTTTCTGCCTAGACGTGTGAAACCAAGCAAAACTTGTGAAAAGAAAAATGTCAAATGGTCATTCTCATGAAATGAATTTGGAGTACAGAATTCTTGTTGAAATGCAATGAAGGCCTTCAGTGATATTTCATATTTGACAGGTGTATTTTAAATAGTCATCTGCTTGACAGAGGCAAATATTAATAATATCTAGTCATAATTGGACTATACATGCAACAACCAAACCAGAAGATTTTATGGGGCAAGTATATTGAGAAATGTAACTTCAGTAATCATTCAATAAAAAAAATCATGGATGAGACAATCTTTTTGAACTATTCAAATCTGGCCAAACTTATTCACATGTGATGATATATCTTCCAATAGTTTTGAGAACTGATGCATAACTAAATCCAATCTAATTCAGATAATTTCTCAAAGTGGGACAGATTAACCAATTATCCATCTCATAATGTTGATAGTTCTAAAAATATGCTTGAAAATGGGTCAAGGATCACAAGCTATGGTTCCTAGGGTTTTCCTCTAATGGGGTCTATAGCATAGACAAAACATTACCTCTGTTTACACTAATTTCTTTTGGGAAGCTAAGGATGTGTGGTAAATATATACCAGTTTATTAACAAGAAAATGACTGACCACCAAAATTAAATGTGAAGGACTTATCTGTTGAAAGCCTACTTGTATGTCTTCAGAAACACCATTAATTATTAAAACCAATAAAAGAATATCCTAGAAGTCAATATTGCACATCCCACCAATATTGCAGAAGCTGTAATAATGCATCATAGTGGGCCAACAATACTTATGGTATCTCAATCAAGGAAGCTAAGATTTTTGCTTTTGCAAATCTAGAACAATAAAAATGTTTTGCGTTGATTTTGTCATAGACTAATACTATCCTTTGATGCATCACATAAAAATTACACTATAGATTTCCTTGATTTCAGGGGGAAATTTTGGAAAGAGTAGCTTTTAAGTTTTCACCTTATCTTCTTTGACAAAAGAGTCTAGTTTAGTGATATAAGCATACTTTTTATCCAAAGCTTTTAGTCAATGATACTTTTTATCCAAAGCTTTTAGTCTATGTTAAGCTAAGGCTTAACTTTAGGAGACTACTAATTCCAAAACAAGTTTCAATGCATGAAGGGAAAAATATTAAAAAGGTAAAGAATTCACAAGCCCATTTCAAGGAACAACTGAACAAGAGTGATTCTAAACCCAAGTTGCTCATTTAAGGATATCAACAATGACTGCAATAAAAAGATATAAACAAGACATACAGTTTCTATGCTACAAAATATTTACTTTTGTGAACTCCCACAGGCCACAGGCAAGCTTCAAAAGCCTCAGAAACATCTCCTGTCATTAACATGTAAATTAGTCCAACAAACAAGCAGACTAGCTGACCACCAGAATGATTTCTAGTTTTCAGGTTCAAATTGTCCCATTACATACCAAAATAGAAGTTGTAACTAAACAATTCCTTCCCTCAAAGATTTCAAATTAACCCACCATGCAAAATTCTCCAGAAGATCAATTTCCATTTGAAACCTACTCATCCTCTATTGTCTCCTACTTTGCTTCCCCCTTCTGGCTTCCAACAAGGCCTAAGGAAAATTCATGCCACGCCTCTTTGCAGCTTCCACGACGCTTAAATTTTCCAGACAAGGATCATAGGTGTAGTTCTCAGTTAGCATGCTTAGCACATTCAATAGTAAGGCCTGCTTATAGTTCCTTGAGCAAGGAATATCATCAGGAGTCACTTTACCTCCAGTATTGCCATTGTTTCCACGCAATGACAATGGCAAGACACGTTGCACTCTAATATTTTTCTGCTTTTTACTGGAATTTGCACCCATAGGACCAACATATCTAAATTTTTCAATATCATCAATGCTCTTTGCTCTATTGCCATTCTGCTTTTCAGGAGAATTAGCAAGCGAGTATCTCTTGCTAGTTTTGCATAATCCAGTAGCTTCATTGTCTTCAATCTCTTTGCTTCCACCTTCTATGTTAGCTTCATTAAACCCTAAAACAGTATTATTGTCTTCAGAATTAGATTCTAATGCCCCAGTAAAAAAATCCAGTTTTCTCTTTGCAGAGTTCTCTACATGAAATTCTTTATCAGCAACATTGACTTCTTCTTCAATTTGAAGATTTTGCACTGACTTTAAGCAGTTGCTTGGACTAATGCCCTCAAAGTTCGAATTCTCAACAGCTTTCCCCAAATTTTTTGTTTCAGTGCCTAGAGTATCTCTTGAAGTCTCCAATACCAAATTTTCGTCCAAAATTTTAGATTTTTTTGACCAAGACTTCAATTTGTCAGTAGATTTCACTACTCTATCAAAGGTTTTCTGTGCTTCAAAGCCTAAAGAAAGTTCTAAATTCACCAAACCCAAATTTTTATCCACAATTTTCGATTTTTTCACTAGAGACTCACATAAACAATCATTTGAAGTTAATTCTCTATTCATAATCCTAATATTCATGGATTGACGGTGAATTACCTCATTCTCATGAGTTCGATTAACACCAGGAGATGAAACTGAAACTGAATCTGATTCGATTGCAATCCTCTCGGTCAATTCTACCTCTGCAGAAAACCCTATATCCGTATCCCTCCCCAAATCAACAGCTCTCGAATCATCAGTACAATTACCATCAACAGCTGCAACTTCCTCATCATTTGCTGCTCCCTCGACCCTCCGATTATCGCTATTATCAACAGCGACGGCTTGCTGTTGTTCCTGGGAGTTAGCCAGAGTAGACTCTTCAGGCGGAGTATGAAAGATATCGTTATCGCGGGTCAAATTATCGTCATTTTCATTTTCCTCAAGAGATTCTGGAGGAGAAACCATCATGATTCCGGTGGAGGCCAAGGGGATATCGCCGGGCTCATCATCGGAAAGGGATTCATCCTCCTCCTGTTCGCCGGCGAACCGGCAGCGACGCAAGTGTTCTTCTTGAGAGGAAGAGATGTGGCAGAGCTCTGCAAGTGAAGCAAAAGGATCTTGGTCAGTCTCCATCTCTTTAAAGAGACTATCTTGTAAGAGAAATCATATGTTTTTTGAGAATTTGAGATAGAGAGATAGATGAGAGTTTTGCGCGCGCCCGCTAGACTTACTTTTTAGGGTTTGGAATTTTGATTTGGGGATTTTTTTTGTTTTTATCTTGTTTTCGTTTTCCCGCTCTTTTTTTTTTTTTTTTTTATTAACGGTGAGTGATGAAATATACGGTCGGTTTATTTTGTTTTTACTTTTTGTAAATGACTTGTCGTTTTTATCTGCAAGACAGAATAGCTGTCGTTTTTTTTAATATCCTTCTTGTATTGTACTATACAACCCTCTGATGATGAACTTTGACTCTCCGATCATCTGTTGGCAAATAAATTATAAGAAATAATCAATTTTAGAAATAAAAATGGCACAAGTATAAATGTTTATCTGGAATTTCAAATCTTTTGTAATACATTAAATCAAGATAATATATATAATTAAATCAATTTTTATGTATTTAAAAAAAAATCATTTAAAATAAAAAAGTTAAATATAATATTTAGTTAAAATTTTAAAATTACTATATTTTGGAGGTTAGGAAGGGCTATGGCCTCCTAGCTCCGTCATTAGTAATACATACATTGAGCAAATCATACTTTTTAGTCAAGAAATTCTTAGATACATTCAGTCTACCAGTTCATCCATAAACTAATTCAATAATAATAAGACACATCAATTAATGATGTAATATAAAATTATTAATATAACATCATTAATTGATGTGTTTTATTCTTATTGATTTAATCTATAGATAAGTGGTAGATTCTAAGAATTTCTCCTTTTTAGTCATTTGGAATTTTTTTTTTTTTTTTTTTGGTTACTAATTAAGATATGACGTGGAAGAAACTTATGTGTTGTGGTAAAATTAATATATCTTGTTGAATATTTACAAATTCAAAAAATATTTGTGGTTGGGTACATCAATACATGAACAAGGAAGATCAACTTTGTATAAAACATGATCCCTTTTTTTTAATTTGAAATTATCAAAAATTATATTAAGGGTAACAGTAAGATTAAATCGATGGTTAAATTACAATTCTCTATTCTGAGAATAAAAGGCTAATGTAGAAATTATATATAATATGGTTTTAATTAACATTTTAAAAAAAATTGTAGACTTACTAAGCTAATGT
>CATKHJ010752534.1:0-12565 GCA_949750685.1 Vernicia montana
ACTGTTAGTATTTAATTAAATTTAAATATTAACTTTTGATAATTTTGAATATATATATATATATATATATATATATATATATATATATATATATATATATATATATATATACATTCATACAGCCCTGAGAAAAAGGAATTAATTAAGCAGCTAATTACACCTAAACAAGGAAAGTGAATCACTACCAAGTATTTTTTTCCTATACAAGACTATACAGCTAATGTACATAAATATTCTCAATATTCTCAAGATATTCTCAATACCCCCTCAAGTTGGAGCATGCAAATTATGGATGCCCAACTTGCGAAGAAGATGACCAAATGGTCGTCCACCCAATGCTTTAGTGAATATATCAGCCAGTTGAGAGCGGGTTGGAACATAAGTTGGTCGAATGACATTATTTTGAACTTCATTGTGAATAAAGTGACAATCTATCTTAATGTGTTTTGTTCGCTCATGTAACACAGGATTGACGGCAATATGGAGGGCTGCTTGACTATCACAATACAACTTTATCGGAGTCGAATGGTCGACACCAAGAGCCAATAAAAGGCCTTTCAACCATTTTAATTCACAAGTGGTCATAGCCATAGAGCGATACTCCACTTCAGCCGATGATCGTGAAACAACTTGCTGCTTTTTAGTCTTCCATGAGATAGGAGAATTGCCAAGATGAATATACCAACCAGTTAAAGATCGACGAGTCAATGGACAACTCGCCCAATCAGAATCACACCAGCCATAAAGCTGCAAATCACTATCAGACCGTAGCAAAATGCCTTGTCCAGGATTTCCTTTTAAATAGCGAACCACACGAACAACTGCTTTCCAATGTTCTTTGCGTGGTTGTTGCATAAACTGAGCCAACACATGCACACAGTAGGATAATTTTGGTCAAGTAACTGAAAGATAAATGAGTCGACCGATTAAACGTCTGTAGCTCTCTAGATTAGCCAAAAAATCACCTTTTGCCATGGCCAAATTATGATTTGGTTCAATGGGAAAAGATACAGGTTTAGCTCTAAGCAAACCAACCTCAAAAATAATATCCAATGCATATTTTCGTTGGCACAAATAAATTCCTTCAGGATTGCGCGCCACTTCGATGCCTAAAAAATATTTCAGCACTCCCAAATCCTTCATATGGAAACAACGACTCAAATATTCTTTGAATGTTTGAATGGCTGAATGATCATTACTAGACATTATAATGTCATCAACGTACACAAGAACATTGATTTGTACCTTTTCTTAGCGCAAGGTAAAAAGGGAATAATCTGAATATGATTGTCTGAAACCATAATCCTTCAAAGCAAACACCAATTTTGCAAACCAACATCGAGAAGCTTGTCGCAACCCATATAATGCTTTCTTTAGATGACATACCATTCCTGGTTTGTGAGAACTAAAACTAGGAGGCATATGCATATACACTTCTTCCTCTAAGTCACCATGCAAGAATGCATTATGCACATCCATCTGATGAAGTTCCCAATTCTTAGTCGTTGCCACTATTAGAAAAGTGTGAACTGTAACCATTTTTGCTACAGGTGCAAATATCTCATTGTAATCAATTCCTTCGACTTGCCTATTTCCAAGAATCACCAATCGAGCTTTGTACCGCTCAATCGTTCCATCGGCATTATATTTGATCCGGAACACCCATTTGCAACCTATGGCTCGTTTACCTGGTGGTAATAAACCTACAGTCCACATGCCATTATCTTCTAGTGCTTGTATTTCTTTCTTCATAGCATTTTTCCATCTTTCATCCTTTACGGCTTTAGCAAAGGAATTAGGTTCAATACCTGTGGTAATGACAGCCAAGAAAGCACGATGTTGCATAGAAAAATTATCACAATTCACATAGTTTGCAATGGGATAGGGACTACCTGAGGAATGCTAATGGTCGAGTGACTTTGCGGAGGGGCTCATTTTTTTTACGGTGTGCAAGACATAGTCCTTCAACAAAACAGATTCTCGTTTCTACCTGTGACCACGTCCCAGCAATGCTTCAGTTTGTTGGTTATTTGCAGTTTCATTTACACCCCCACCTTGCTATAATTACGATTTGATCTTGGGCATCACAGGTGAATCCCTCAATCTCATATTGATCCGGTTCATCATTTTTCTTTTGTTCAGCCATCGTGTAGTGATAGTCCATGTCCTCTTCAGCCAAATGATCTTCACCCACAGTGTTACCAGTTTTGACATATTCAGTATTAATTGTATTCATGTAAGGGAACTCATGTTCTACAAACACCACATCATTTGAAGCAAATATTTCACCTGTATCCAAGTCATACACGTTCCACCCTTTCTTTCCAAAAGGATATCCTACAAAAACACATTTTCGTCTTCGACTAGCAAATTTATCTTCTCATGTTCTTTGGTTATGAGTATAAGCTAAGCATCCGAAAACTCTAACATTTTCATAGGAGGGAACTTCACCAAACAATATTTCACGAGGTGTCTTTCCTTTTAATAAAATAGAGGGAGTTTGATTAATTAAAAATGCAGCTGTCAACACACATTCACCCCAAAATTCAATTGGTAGATTTGCTTAAAACCATAGTGCTCGCGCTAGATTGAGTATGTAACGATGTTTTCGTTCTACTCGCCCATTTTGTTGGGGAGTTCCAACACATGAAGTGTGATGAATTACACCATTTTTGGCAAAATAATCTTTCAAACAAGTAAATTCAGTCTCATTATCACTACGAACTATTTTCACATTCCCATTAAATTGTCTATGTATCAAAGCAAAAAAAATTTGAAGAGTTTGTTTCACTTCAGTTTTATTATTCAGCAAATAAATCCATACACCTCTTGAATAATCATCAATTATTGTCAAAAAATAATGTGCACCACAAAAAGTTGAAGTTTTATAAGGACCCCACAAATCACAATGAATTATTTCAAAGATACTGGATGATTTATGATTGCTAGACACAAACTCTTTTCTACTTTGTTTTGCTCGAAAACAGACTTCACAACTAATACACTTATCACTATTCTTGTCAACAACTGGTAACAACTTAATAACCTTTTTAGAAGGATGCCCTAACCTTTGATGCCAAATTTCAATAGTATCTTTTTGTACTACCTTTAAAGCTCTAACGGACGCTACGTCTTTCATGTTCCAGAAGAAGTAGAGCCCCTTGCATTGCTTACCCGAACCAATTAGCCTCATCGAATTGAGGTCCTGTATCACACAAAGCAAGTAAGTGAACTGAACTATGCAATTCAAATCTTTAGTTAATTGTGATGTTGATATCAAGTTACACTTCAAATCAGGCACATATAACACATTATTCAGTTTTAGATAATCATTTAAAACCACAGTTCCTTCTTTTTCCGCCATTGTTTTCATTCCATTTGGTAGCCCAACTGAAATAGCACCAACATTCTTCACATCGCACATCAACTCAAGGCTCCCTGCCATATGATGAGAAGCTCCACTGTCAATTATCCATTCCATAGTTTTATGCTTACCATTCAGTCTTCCTTGATTTCTTCCTTTTTGTGCATTCAAAAGATTAACCAGCATGTTCCATTGTTCGTTGCTCAGCCCTGTAAATCCACTTTTGTCTGCTTCAACTGTCTGTCCTTGTGTCGTGATTTATTGTAATGTCACATGTGTTGCATTAGCTCGAATTGATCCACCATATCCTTTTCCTCCCGAGGTAGTTAACTGTTCGATCCTCCTTGTCCTCGCCCCATTCCACGTTTGGTTCCTCGTGGTCTATCTCCCTACCAATCCGAGTATCCAATCAGTTGGAAGCATGACTCGGCATTATGTCCTTGTCTTTTACAATTCGTGCACACCACATATTTATCCTTGTTTTCAGTTCATCCCTTCGAGGTGGATCCTGTTTGAACAGCAAAAACCATGGGCTCACTTCGTACCTCTTTTCCATGAGTTATGTCACTGTTGTCCCAAGTATGGCAATCCTAGAGAGGGGGGGGGGGGAATAGGATTATTAAAAATTCTAATGCAAATAACAACCTATATGCAATAAGTTACAGTTTTAATTAAATATCAAAAGGAAATAGAGTTAGAGAAAGCTTAGCCAATATTTATAGTGGTTCGGAGCACAATTTCCTATCCTACGTCCACTTCTCCCAAATCAAACTGATTTGAGGTTCAACTAATCAACCGGGATTACACCCAAAGCTTTACAAGCTTAGTTCTTCAGGATTTCGCCATTTACAATAGATTTCACGGGATGTCACCCAACTCACTCAAGATACAATAATTATTGTGTTTAGAGTCTCACAACACTGGGATACAAGCTAGAAAAATGATTACAATAGAATGCACTAGCTTTGATTTATGAACACACAAAGATAAGAATATGATTGTTTTAGTGTTCAAAAACAGAGTATGATGATCAAGAAAGCTTTTTGATGTAAATAGTAATTGATTTTTGCTTGGTAAGTATTAAAAACTTCATTTGAAATTTCTTATATTTATAGGAGCAATTAATGTAACTGTTGGGCTCCAAAACCAAGTAAAAATCCATTCCTTCCAAGTCTCCAACGGCTATAAAATCTTTCAGATTTTGTTTGATTTGACATGTTCACGGTGGTGAATTATAAGTTCATGGTGGTGAAGTCCTGTTAGATGAATCTTCAATTCGCTTCTGTATGAAATTCACAACTGTGAATTTTTGCTTCACGGTGGTGAACTTTAACTTTCAAGGTGGTGAAGATATACTTCACGGTGGTGAACTTCTGTTTGATAATTCTTCAATTCGCTTCTGTATGAAATTCACGGCGGTGAATTTTTGATTCATGGTGGTGAACTTTATCTTCAAGACGATGAAAGCAATCTTTAGGGCGGTGAACCTTTGTTTAATTTTCTCAATTCGCTTATGTGTAAAATTCACAGTGGTGAACTGACTTTCACGGTGGTGAAAAATAATTTCAAGGTGGTGAACTGTCTTCATTTGAATTTTTTCTTTGCCCGCCAACTTTTTCACCGTGGTGAACTTGGATTTTAAGGTGGTGAATATTTAATATCCTGTCAATATATTTAAGCAACTAACAAGGACAGGAAATTAGGCAATATATATAACTTTGTGTTAGATCTCTTATATTTAATGAATATAAGTTTAATTAAACAAAGTTTTGAAATCATCAAAATGTAGAGGAGACAACAGTCACGAACTCGCTCTTCTTGAACAATTATAGCATATGCTCAATTCAGGTTTGGCAATGGTTCATTACTCAAAATATTGGAACATACTGTTCCATAAATCAAGTCATCAAGACCCATCAAAAACTGATGCAATCTTTCTTCTTCACGTCTCTTGTCCAATTCCACACCAATGTTGCATTTGCATCTGTCACGACCCAACTTCTGAGTCGCGGCGGTCCTAGGGCATGGGTAGCCGTAAGGGCACCAATCACCCGTAGAACCCATGAGCACTAACTATCACATGCAAACTTGGCAACATAACAGCTGTAACTATACCTTATCCATTACATAATATGCCAAAGATCTCAACCTGCATAAAATATACACTCCCAATACAATCATAACCTCACTTCATTCAATTAATTTCCCCAAACTTCCATGCTCAATATCTCAATCAACTCATACTCATAAGCAATTTAATATCTTGATTGATAAATAAACATAATTTCATACTTATCACTTTCGCCAATTACATTGTCAATACAATTTAAATTAATATATTTATACAAGTCAATACTATATACTTCTTTGACACTCATGGAGCTTTACTACTATCTTAATTCTTGACTTCCTCAACTCAAAGGAAATTCACTGCTTCTTATAATTTCCTACAAACACTGGTGAGTAGAGGGGGTGAGTTTTGGGGAAAGTTCAGTGAATAAATAATATACAATATGTACGCGGAAAAAAATGCAATCATGAAATGGTATTTTTTTTTTAAACAAAAAAACCTGTATGTCAATTAGCTTCTAATAATATTGAATGTCAATAGCATTTTGAAACTTGAAAACAAATTAACATTTTTAAACTTGTAAGCTTGATAACATAATAATATGATAACTTGTAAATCAAATAACGTAAAATAAACTTGTTTATCAAACAACATTACCAAACTTACATTTCAAATAACATTTCTACAATCTGTCATTTTTCACAAATGAAACAGAAATTAACTTGTAACATGAAAACTTGTAAACTTGATAACTTGAGCTTGTACTTGTATCTTGAAAAGCAAGACTGATCAGGTTCTTGCGTCCTAGGGCACCTGGCCCCCTAGGTGGAACCTTAACAAATTTAGCCTTGTCAAGTGAGCTACTATGTGCACACAGTCTGATGAAACTCCCATCAGTGGAGGATTTCTATTCATTGTTCACATTCTCATTTCATGAAAATAAATAAATAACAAGTAATACTTCCATTCTTGCAAACTCATAACATAAAACTTAATAATTCATTCAACTTGTAAATAATAAAATAAAGAAATTCTACAATCTTGTAAATTCATGAATATGGAAACATGATACTACAATTAACTTATAAATTAATGCAAATCATGAAAATCATGAAACTTAAATATTTTGAACTTTTTGAAATCATGAAACTTGAATACCTTATAAATGAAAATTATGGAAACATGAAATTTAAATATCTTGAACATTGAAGTCAAGAAACTTGAAATATCAAACTTGTAAAGTTTTAACATATGGAACTTATGAAATTTTAAGTAATAACATGGAAATCATTTAACCATGAACTTTGAAAATTTATTCTTGAAGTTCATGGAGCTTGAAATCTTTTACTTGAAATTCATAAAACATATAAAACTTATAGATTTTTAATAAATAATAACATGAAAATCATGAAAACATAAAACCTAAAATTTTGTTCTTGAAATTCTTGAAAACTTATTTTTGAAATTCATGGAACATATAATTGTGAAAGTATGGAAATTGAAATCTCAATTTCATAAAAAGTATGGAAATTGAAATCTCAATTTCATAAAATCTTGTAATGAAATATAACATGGAAAAACAAATCTATAATGATGCCATAATGCATATTATCTACTCACCTCTAACCCAAAGCTTTCACACATAATTTCCTTTCTTCACCTCATGTAACAAGGTCGATTCTCTACATCATGCTCCTCCTCACTTTCTTGGCCACTTATAATAGCTACAATCCATCATACATACAATGAGAATTCATTCAATCACTAATTATAAACTAAAACTTCATAAGTTCATGCATACATTCTTGTAGTCTATCCTAACCTAACAACATGTTTTCTACCATAATGCATGTTATACTAATCCAAATGACTTGATTATTTTTTTTATATTAAAATATACATATAAGGGTATAACATATCCAAAATTCATATCAAAATGAGCTCTACAAAATTCTCATAAAATTTTCAAAATTGGCTCTGCTCTTGTTGTAGGGGCAGACTGACCATTCCTTATAATTATACTTGTACATTACAACGTACACATCCAATATAAAATTCCTTCAACTGGATATTAGAAAACATATAAATTAACATTTCTTATGTTTTGTGTTTTCCATAATTCAGTCTCTAAAGTCCTCAAATCAGAGGGTAATTCTAAAACTGCTATCCTGCTCGACAACCAAAGCAGTCTAAACCAAGCCAATTATTTACTATATCAAATGTTATTCTTTTACCCTTAAATTTTTAGGAGCCTAAATAACATATATATTAATATTAATACCTAATTTCGTGAAAAATAAAGATCATTTACCCCTTCAATTAATTTAATTACAATAGCTAAATAATTATGCCCTACATAGAAACTCTATCTGGCAGCTTGTATTATTCAATCAGTTTATCCTAATAAATTAACTCAAAATGATCTGAAATTTTAATGGAATATATAAGACATATAGATATACAACTTTTATGTCTTGTACTTTCTCTAATTATTCCTCTAAATATGTCCGAAAATTTCCCCAATAATTTTCCCTTGTTCAAAATTTAAAGAGAAGAAAAAGGAAAAGCTCAAAACTCATATATACCAACTTCAATCAACAAAAGATTAAGTTTAATCATGCCCTTACCTTCAATCTTTTATTCCTCCTCCAATTTCTTGATGTGGCCTTGTACGCTCTCTTAAGTTCCTAACCTCTCTCTTCTTTCTTAGTTATGGGAAAGGTAATAGCAAAAGATGAAGAAGAAATGAGAATTTTTGGATAAGTATACATATATATATACATAAATCTAATTTCTATTTTATTAATTCTCTATAATTTTGTTCAATTCTCATTTTTCCAATTGGCAAAGGGTGGTTGGCCATTAATTTGAATTTATCTTTGTTTTTTTTTTTTTAAGTCAACTAACTCTCCATTATCTTATAATTTTCTTTTTAGTCCTCAATATCAACTTCATTTTCTTTTCAAGTACTTTTCACTATTCAATTAAGTCTTAATGCATTTTATCTACCTTTAATCATTTCAATATGACTATAATTTATACTCCATCATACTTACATGATCTCACATAATACTAAATTAGGAAAAAGTTTAACTATTACATTTTAAAATTTAATCTCCAAAGCATTACATTTTCTAAGGTTTCCTATTTCCATCTCCATTCTATACTCATACACTTATCAAAGAATTCAATTAATACAATGATTTTCACTCTAAGCATCTTTCATGCCACTTAATGTCCTTAAACTACACAAGTCTTCCTATCACAGTGTTAGGGTATTACAGCATCTTTCACATCTGCACACTGGATATTGTTCATAGTTCCCCAATTCTTCCCATATCATCTTTAGTTTCCTATAGTAATTTACCACGGTCATTCCTTGTTGTTTGCATTCCACCAACTCAGTTTTAAGCTGATGAATGCGTGGTCCGTTACCGACAGAAAATCGTTCCTTGATATCGTTCTAAAGGTTCCTTACAGTCTCCATGTAGGTGATGGTTGATCGAAACGTTGGTTCTATCGTATTCAATATCCACGATACCAGCATGGAGTTAACTGTCCACCAATCATCTAGTTCCGAACAATCATCCAAAGCCTGCTTAACTGTGCCATCAATGAATCCAAACTTTTTCTTAGCTCGAAGTGCTGTCCTCATGGCTCTCGCCCATTCATCATAATTGTCTCCTTTTAATTGGACTTGAGTGATAATGTTTCATGGATTATCACTCGTGGAGAGAAAATATGGAGACTTTATTATTTTAGTTTCAGCATCGCTTCCTTCCTTATTTTCATCGTTTCCATTTCTCGTCATAACTCTGATATCATGAGAAGAAGCTATTTCAGAAAAGTTTAATTGAGGAATGGAATTCCTTGTTCTTTATTCATCAAGAAACAACGATATATATATTCATACAACCCTAAGAATAAGGAACTAATTAAGCAGCTAATTACACCTAAACAAGGAAAGTGAATCACTACCGAGTATTTTCTTCCTATATAAAACTATACAACTAATGTACATAAATATTCTCAATATTCTCAAGATATTTGCAATAGTATTTAATAATAACTTTTAAAAATTTTATAAAAGTGAAGAGGTATTCAATAATAACTTTTAAAAATTTTAAAAAATTTATAGAAATCAGGGGTATTCAATTACAATTTTTACAAAATTTATAAAAGTTAATTGATATTTAAAAAGTCATTGATTTTTATAAATAATAGACTTTTGTATACTTTTATTGACTTTTTATGTATGGTATAAATTAAAAATTTACACGATTCTCTTTCACTTCCTCTCAAGATTTCAGCTGACTTTTTTTTGAAGTCACATACAAAAAATAAAATAAAATATTTCACAACCTTAAAAAAAAAAAAAAAAACTAACACACAACATATAAACCTATAATTGATAAAAATATGTTAACGAGTGGGTGCCTAAACACAATTAATTATTAATTAAATTAACCATTATAAATAGTTTAATATAAAAATAATTTTTAAAAATTTAAAATGTTCTCATTTTTTTATTCTTTTAAATAGATTATGTAATTTATATACATAAAAAAAATAGAATTATCATATAAATTTTAAATTAATTATTTTTAATTAATCAATCATATGTAGTGTGTTTGTTTTTTTGGATAATTAATGTGACTTTATTTTTTATTTTTATAATTGCAATAAAATGTTTGTTTTATTGCAAATCTCACATTTTAATTTTTATTATTTGAACTTCTTAATGTCAATAATATTTTATATAACATTAAGAACTTATAATAACCTAAAAATAAGAATTATGATAATATGATATATAAGTACATATTTAGAAAATGCAATCAAATAATAAATTTTCTAGTATCTATGACTTTAAGTCATATTCGAGGAATGAATATTTGAAATGATTATTCTGATGAGATTTTGTCTATTTTGCAAAGTGACAAAGTATGTGTGAGCTGACCAATGAGAGTTCCTATGCAAATGCGAATTAATGACAGTTGAGTGTTATTGTGTTTTTTTTTGGGTATTCTCCTTCATTTGTAGCTAAAAAATAATATTATTAATTAATTATTTAACAATTTTACTTAATAAAATAGATATTAGAAATCAATGAAAGTCTATTAATACCTATAAAAGTCTATCAATATCTATAAAAGTTTTTTAAAATAAAGTGTTTAAAAGTCATTTATAACTTTATAAACTCCGCATAAGTTATTAAAAATGTATAAACTTTGCAAAAGTCATTCACTTAAAAAAAAATCTATAAAAGTTTTAATTGAATATATTCTCCTAAAACTCACTTACAAAAGGTGATTTTTTAAATCACGGAAGGGCTCAATCATTGCTCATTTCATTTGTGCAAGAGGGTGAAGAGTAGACCCGTTATAGGAACGACAGTGGGGGCGGGGTGATGTGAGTTTTGAGATTCCTATCCTCACTCCATGAATGATCGGGATAAAGTCGAAGCTTGGTAAATAATTTTTGGGGCGGGTGCGGGTGCTGGTGCGAGAATCTCCCTTTGTTTTTTTATAATTTTATTAATATTAAAACTTAATAATTTATATATTTTGACAAAATATTATACATATTTGTGATAAATTTTATATATTATTAACTAATATTTAAAAAATAATAATAAAATTTGAATACTCGACAATATAATTTTAATGAAAATTAATAATTATGTATATATATGTAATATGAAATTAGAATAAAAAATACATATATATTAATTTTGTGAAATCGAGGCGAAAAGACTAAATCTCATCCCGTCCTATTACCATAAATGGAGCGGAGATTCCCTATCGAATTTCGGGAGAGGAAATGTTTCCTGTTCTGGCGGATCAGATTTTGCTATCTCTACCCGTTAGCAGGCCAGGCCACATACAGTTAAACCTCTATAAATTAATAGCCTATGGACCACAAAAATTTATTAATTAATCGATATATTATTTAATCGATAAATTGATAATTTATTAAGCTATACATTAATTAATAAAAAATTTAATTTATTGAAGTATTTTTTTTTCTAAAACATTGAACTTAATATGTATTTTCTCTTGCAATATAAAAACAGTATACCATAGCTTCTTAATGCACTAAGAAAAGTTATCAACGAGGTCCAAGGATGCATCAATTTCAAGAAAAAATAAGTAACACTGGAGTCATATTTTACGAAGACCTCCTAATTGAGTCAAATATGTGTATATATATATATATATATATATAATTTTGATGTATAAGGAAATTATTAATATATATATTATTTATATTTTGAATAAATGTATATATATAATTCTCATTATATTGCGCCATTGAATAAACCTACCAAATATGATTTCATTGTTTTTGTTTAAAAAAAAATAAAAATTATGGTCGGTGGGACCAACAAAGTCATGATCGAGACTGTGGATGCCATGAGAGAAGAAGGGGGCTGGCCAATTTGAAAATTTTAGAAAATTCAACTTTTCAAATGTATGATTTTGTAAATTTTAAAAAAGTATTTTATTAAAATATTTTAAATTCAATATCAAACACATAGTAAGATGATGACACCCTTAATTATAAAAATATTTAAGTACATTGTTTAGATTATTAATTTTTTTAATTACAAATGAAATGACTTTCATATGAATTTACATTAAAATTATCTAAAATATTTAATTTGACATTTAAAAAAAATATTTAATTTGAAGTAAAGTTAATAAAAAGTGTAATGTAGGCAAGTTATTACTTATAAGCAGTGTTTTGAAAATTGAACTGAATCGATTAAATATGAAACCGATCATTGATCTGATTGTTAAAATATCGTTTTGACATTAAAAAAATTAAAAATAAAAAAGAATTGATCAGACTGATCGAATCGATCGAACTGTGGATCAGTCAAGAGATTGGTGGACTATCTATTTCGATTTTAAAAACATTGCTTATTAGTGGATCAAGTGTACTGTACACCTTCACTCAAGAATAAATTTAATTGGCTCTTGAGCCCCCAACCAAAAAAATAATATACAAATGTTTGTATATATAGGATGACTTGTAAAAAATTATAGGAGTATAATTTATAATTTTTAAAATTGGTCCCTCATAAATTAAAGAAATTTCTTCCATTATCATTAATAAGCTTTTGA
>CATKHJ010752694.1:0-24079 GCA_949750685.1 Vernicia montana
TAATATTTGTTGAACTGTTGAACACTTGAACCATGTCCACAAACAGCTCAATATATAAAAGAGATAATCATCTTTAGGTGGTTGTTTAAAATTATTTTTCTAGAAATTAAATTGTTAATTTATATTTTGTTAATAAAAAAACAGTTTGAAATATTATTTGATTGTTTTAAAATTTTAAAGAATAAAACATATGAAATTTTTTATAAAATCAAATTTTAATAATCTCTAGTTTATTTTTTCAAAATAATAACTTTTTTTTTTTTAATAATAGTACAAATAATAATGTAAAGTAAACCCATAAAAAAATAGAAACATTCAAAAGTAAATTGATGGTATTTGTACGGTTATCTGTTTTTTTTTTATATATAGAAAAGAATTAGTATAAGGTTATTTTTTATATTATTTAATTATAATACTAAAAAAAATCAAATATTGTGATGTTTATATATATGTTATTTTAGCAATAAAGGGAGAAAAAGCTAGAGTGATAAATTGCCTAATTGTTATTTTATTAATATTTTAGTCCACATAGACTGAAAAAAGACTCCACAAACAGAAAAAATGATACAAAAAGAAAAGACATTAACAGATAGGGCGGGTTAACATGTTTTAAAAACTTTAGAGGTATATCCGCGCTTCGAAAAATATAAATAGTCAATCTACACTTTTAATCTAATACTGAGAGTATATTTGCACCTTATCTCTACCCTAAATACATTTTTCCTCCACCATCTTCACTCTCAATCCACAAACAATACAGAGAAAAATTCCACTCAAATCACGTTAGGCAAATGGAAAATAACAATGCTTACAAGGCCATGTTGGATGCCATCAGGTTTGACCATGGTGTAAGTCTCTTCAATTTGTTCTTGTAGCACAAAATTCAGAAAATAATGAAAAAAAAAAAAAGCCAAATGGTTTTTCCTTGAATACAAAAAAAAAATTATGAAAAATGCCAAAAATTGAATTGGGTTGCCACTAATTTTTGCAAATACTAAAAAATCATATGTACCATAGAAGATAGAGAAAGTGTATATACCATAGAAGCAACCAAAGAGGAAGAAAGATGTGGATTTTAGTGGATTTGTGGGGTTTAGCATGATAAGGACATGAATGGAATATGAGAAAAGATGGGATGGGGGTTGGATTGCTGCGAGGTAGTTGATTCGTAAGCTAATGTTATTGCGTTCTCAATCGGTGCCGACCAAGGAAAATTGAAACAATCATTGTTAATTTGCAAAATTTTAACTGAAAATTATTAATTTGCAAGGCCTTATCATCATTACAAAAACTCTATTTATTTATTTATTTATTTATTTAATGTTGTTGCCCTTCTATTTGTTTTTGTTGAATTTTACAATGGAAATTTTCATTTTTTCCTCATTTGAGTTGAATTTGGTTTTGTACAAAATAAATTAAAAGAAAAAAGAGGCGTTAGTTCTAATTTTTAATTTTTTGAATTTTTATTTTTATGGTATAAATGAAAAAATTAAAGGAAAGTGATATGTATTTTAGTTTTTTTTTATAGATTTTTAACAGTAAAAATAACGGAATGACTAATTAGTTGATGAAATCGAAACTAAAAAATTAATTAATTGGCTTTTCAAAAGATAAAAATAAGTTAATTAATTAAGTTAAATCTCAACAACGAAATAATAATTTATTCAGTAATTAATGTTGATGTATTAACATTGAATATAATACTCAAACCCTAGCATTCTTCATTTTTAAAATTTAACATACTTATTCTTAAAAAATTAACATACTAAAATGGTATAACTTTGAAAACCTAAAAATAAAAAATATACTTTTTATAATATATTTTTCTCAAAATAGAAAAATTATTCTTTCTAGAACGGCACCGTTTGGACCTTGTCCTGAACCGCTTCCAGTGGAGTACGATAGCCACCTTGGACACACAGTCACAGACGATTAGACTGTCCTTCCAACAACTCTTGCAATTATATACATCTCTACTTTCCTTCCCTTCACTTTCTCGGGAAAACATTTTCTGAGAAAATCGTTTTAATCCATCTTTGTCTTTTGATCTTTGCCTTCTTTATTGGTCAGAGACCACATTGGTACTAAATTTTCCCATTTACGAATCAGTTGAAAATTTCTCTTCTGCGACATGGCTCCCCCTAAGAAATCCAAGAAAAGCAAAAAGGCTTCAAAGAAACTGAAGAAGAAACAGAAAAACAAAAGCAAAAGCTTAAGCGTAGCTCCAATTGACCCACAAGCCACTGACTCCGATTGGTGGGACAGTTTCTGGCGCAAAAATTCTTCATCCTCAGGTCTCTTCTCTCTCTCTGTAACCCACATTTTTTATTTGACTTATATGAAATTTAAACATTATTTATTTATTTATTTTTGTCTAATTTTATGATTCGTTTCCAGTGGTCCATGAATTTTGACTTCGGCATTTTACTGTTACTGGGTTTTTATCATTTATGTTATTGAGTCTGCAAATGCGCTTATAACCCACGAAATTTGCTTTTGCTTTGTTAATGTTGGTGATTGAGTTCATAGTTACTGTTAATTTTTGTGCGATTGTAATTTGGTGATTAATCGAAGGGATTCAGAATTTTAGTGGGTTTAATTTGAGGTGAGAAATAATTTGCTTATGATCTTGAAAATTAGCAATTTTGAAACTTTTCAATGCCAGAATTGTAGTGTTTTGAGGATGTTATATTTAGTAGATTTTGGAATTGAAATTCTGTATTTTCCTGTTCAGTTTGTATTTTTAAAAGGGTGAGGATTGACATTTTGAATTTAACCTTGTAGATGCTTCAATACCATCTGATGAGGAAGAAGCATTCAAGTATTTCTTTCGGGTCTCAAAGAAGACTTTTGAATACATTTGTTCCCTAGTAAGAGAAGATCTTATCTCAAGGCCACCATCAGGGCTCATCAACATTGAGGGAAGGCTTCTTAGTGTTGAGAAACAGGTGGCAATTGCTCTGAGAAGGTTGGCTTCTGGTGAGTCTCAAGTCTCAGTCGGGGCTGCCTTTGGCGTTGGCCAGTCTACTGTCTCTCAAGTGACTTGGAGATTTATCGAAGCATTGGAAGAACGGGCCAAGCACCATCTAAAATGGCCTAATTCCAGTAGAATGGAAGAAATTAAGTCCAAATTTGAAGCATTGTTTGGGTTGCCAAATTGTTGTGGATCTATTGATGCAACACACATCATTATGACCCTTCCAGCAGTTGAAACCTCAGATGATTGGTGTGACCAAGAGAGCAATTACAGTATGTTCTTGCAGGGGATTGTTGACCACGAGATGAGATTTCTTAATATCGTGACAGGTTGGCCTGGGGGCATGACGGTGTCAAGACTATTGAAGTGTTCTGGATTTTTTAAACTCTGTGAGAATGGAGAATGTTTGAATGGAAATTTAAGAAAATTATCTGAAGGAGTGGAGATTAGAGAATATATTGTTGGTGGGGTTGGCTATCCTCTTCTTCCATGGCTTGTAACTCCTGATGGAAGTGATGAACACTCGGATTCAACATCCACTTTCAATACAATGCATGAGGCAGCAAGGTTGCTTGCGGTGAAATCATTCTTGCAGCTGAAGGGTAGTTGGAGAATCCTTAACAAGGTTATGTGGAGACCAGATAAAAGGAAATTACCGAGTATTATCTTGGTTTGCTGTTTACTCCACAATATTATAATTGACAATGGAGATCAGTTGCATCCTGATGTTGTTTTGTCTGGTCATCATGACTCTGGTTATGGAGAACAATGCTGTAAGCAAGTTGATCCATTGGGAAGAACCTTGAGAGAGAATCTGGCAAAGTACTTTCAGCATACCAGAGAGGAATCTCTATCAAAGTAGTCAAATATCCCATCTTTTTTTCTGGAGATTATTTTTGTTGCTCCAATGTTAGCAACACAAATGAAATTCTTGAACCACAATACTAAATTCCCAATTTATGTTGATGCTTAGTTTGATCTTGGTCTTTTGAGAATCCTCAAGGACCAATCTCAGTGACTAGTTTTCCATGATTTTGGAATTTGTAATTGGCCTTTTCCAATGGCATGTTTACCCTTTCAAGATTTTGAGAGTAGATATCATTGTGATATTACTAATTAAGAATCTAGGGCTAGAATTTGCTTGCAGTGAACAACAGCATCAATGGGTTCTGTTCCGGTTCCATATGGCTCATGATTAAGTTCTCTTCGAATTTAAAATTCCTGTCCTAGCAAATAATGTAGGGCTTTTGGACTTGGACGATCTTCTTAATACCAAGGTGACACCTTTCTGGTTCTTCTATTTCATTATGGGTTCTCAATTTCTGATTTCCTTGGGTGCGTACTTTCCGGACCAAAAACAAATTGAAATGAAAAGAAACAAGACACATATATATCAGTTATTCAATTTACCAAACTTCTGATGATCTTTATATTCTTCTAGGATAAAATGTAAATATATTCTCAGGTTTAGCAAAAATAGCATATTGACGCTTTATATTTTTTGAGCAGCCGATATATTGTTAATGTTATAAAAACGGGTCAATGTGCTTCTTCTTTTTGTTAAGTCTATTATCTCTTTCTTTCTCTCTCTCCACCCACATGGCTCTTTACATTTTATTTTATTTTATTTTTTTATCTTTACTTTTTTTAATTTATATTTTATATTTACTCACAAAAACATTTGTGTGTTTATGAATATAATTTGACTTTTTCTATTTATTTTTTATTTATAAATTTATATAATGATAATTGTAATTATTAATAAAATTTAATTATATTTTTAGAATATAGGATAAAAATTAAATAATTAATTATGATATTGAATAACTATACTCTAATTTTTTTTTTAATATAATAATATGAAAATAAATTAATCATATATATATTAAAAATATTTTTATATAATGTGAAAATAATATTAAAATAGTATATATATATACACTGATTTTAAAAGTTGTTTAGAAATTTTCTTAGCATGTTTCAAATAATTCTTTTGATAAAAAATAGTCATGTGATTAATTTATTTTCACATTATTATGTTTTTTTAAAAAAAAATTTAAAATGTACCTAATCAATATCATAATTAATTATTTTAAAATTTTTATCCTATATTCTAATAATATAATTAAATTTTATTAATAATTATAACTATCATTATATAAACTTATAAATAAAAAAAATAAATAGAAAAAATTAAATTATATATATACACACACAAATGTTTTTGTAAATAAATATAAAATATAAGTTAAAAAAATGAAAAAGATAAAAAATTATTTTTGTGTGTAAATATAAAATGTAAGTTAAAAAAAACAAAGATAAAAAAAGAAATAAAAAAAAATATAAAGAGTCATGTGAAAAAATAGAGAGATAACAGACTTAATAGAATCCATTTTTGTAATGTTAGAGTTATATTCGCAATTCGAAAAATATAAAATATCGATATGCTATTTTTACCTAACGCTGAAGGTATATTTACATCTTATCCCTATTATTCTATAAAAAGCTTTTAGTCTAAAAAAAAAATCAACTTTAAAATAACATTATATAGTTTCTTACGGCCTGACGTTTGTGATTATGGAAACAAAACCAATGAAAAAAAAAAAAAAAAGCAGCTCTATTAAAATAGCTTTTTTCAATAAGATGCGACCTGACATGTACAGCAGGATCTCTAAAACTAAAAGAAGATTGGATCCTCTTAAGCAAACAAGGGATAATTTTTATGTCTGGAAGATTTCTAGGAAGAAAATTTTATGCACAAAGCAACTACATATCTTAATTTAACCTTGAACTACACCAATTATATGCCGATGAAAAGTGATTTCTCTCAATCCCCGCTAGTTGGAGGCTGCACGCATGCACAGAAATGCCTTTTCTTTCTCTTCTGGCTACTAGTTCTTGTCCCGCCATACAGATAGTCTCTCAGTAGAACTCTTGTTTTTCGTTCTATGATCTTGGTTTTTCCTCTGCTTTTGTTTTCATCATCAAGTTTCAGTAAAAGAAACTGCAATTTCTGCACCTCCAACTGCAACCGTCCAATTTTTTCAGACCCTTTTCTTGCCTGTTCTGAAAGTTTTCTCTTTCTAACACTTCCATGCTCATCTGATGCCAACACGGATTTCTCATCAAGGGACTGGGATTCATCTTCAATGCTCTTCATTAATTTGCGATTCACATCAAACAACTTCATGATGGTCTCCTCAGATTCTTCCAACTGCTCCTTCACACTATCATATTCAATACCTTTCCCCTTTTTGTTCTTCTCTGTAATCTCCACCTTCCTCTTCAAATCTTGCACAGTGATTTGAAGATTAGTTAATTTTTGTGCATCAGAATCAAGCCTTTCTAGAATTTTCCTCTCATTCACTTCCTGACGAGACCCTGACAATCTCTTTGAGATCTCCAATTTATCCACACTAACATCCTTCTCAACCATTGATTCTGTTGAAGGATGCCGCTTGTTGCGCTTCTTCTCAGTTGGTGAAACAGTTGAATTCTGAGGCTTTCCAACAGTCAAGTCGATGCTGGCATCCTGGTCAGTAGTTTCCCATATTTCAAGCATTTGATCATTAGTTTCTACAGTCTCCCTTCTACTGATCCCATATGATGAACACTCAGATATCTGATCAAGCATTATGTCTTTGGTCATCACTTCATTCCCCCCTTCAGAGGTTTTATGTGTTCGTTTCTCAAGCCTGAGATTATTAACACCCTCAGCCCCCAGTTCCTTATCTTGAGGATCTTGATTCCGATGATTGCCTGCTTCAACATCTTGATGTAAACTGCTGCTGGATTTAAACTCTTCAATCTGTCTGATTGCAGACTCAAGTTTGGTATGAGCGCTGGAGTTTTCCAGAATAACTAGTCTCTCCCTTTCCATGACTGCCTCTTCAATAGCTATAATCCTCATTTGCAAATCCTGCAAGTCCAAGAGTTCACCTGACTCCTCAGCCCTTTGTTCTTCATTAATTTGTTGGGAGCTTTCAGCATGCACCACCAATTTGGCATCCTGTAATAAGTGGGATATAAGCCATGAAATTTTAGATGATATCCAAAACCAGATGGAAATACAGCTTATGGAAGAAATGACAAAAGGAAACTATCCACTCCATCACAGGGCAGCCAATGTGATTCCAGTCAAAAAGCATACAAGATAAAAACTATTAAGATGGGCTTCAGGTATGGTAATGTGCGAAAAACATTTGTTGAAACATATAACAGAGAATCCTCTGTTTAAATGAGAAAAAAAAAAAAAAAAAAAAAGGGGGGGAAAAATAATTATTAGCATTGCTTTTACTCGTGCAGCCAAGATGTTACAGGTTGAGCACAATACCCTAGATGCATGAGTTCCTAAGGCTTTTTGGACTTACCAAACAAAAGAAACAAATTTTAGAACCCCCTTCCTCCTTTGCCCTTCTTCTGTGTGTGGAGGCAGGAGGAAGAAACAGGGATAAAAAAGCAAAGGTTATCAAAGTATTATATTGATGAGAAAATATACGTGCAAATTATAGCTAAAATGGACATGTAAATTGCAGGTTAGAACGATGCTTTTTAATAGCTATCCATATAATAATAGAAATTCTTGTTGAATACTTGATACTGCTAATTCTGTATAACTCAAGAGTACAATAAGCAACTTTGGAGTGTGCATCAGTTAAGTATTCAGACCATCTAAATTTTTAATAGCAATCTCAGAATCTGATAAAATAAAATTACCTTTGCTTCCTTGTCAAATTCATGAACTGCTGCTTGTGAGATAGTACAATTCTCCAGTGATGTTATACAATCCCTCAAAGAAACGAAAGCTGGGACATACGAAGTCATCTGAGACTTTAATTCTTCATTTTCACGTTCCAAGGTGCTAGCTCTTTCTTTCAGCTGGTCAATCTCGATAGCTTTTGAATAATTGCTGTCTTCAAGGGTCTCACATGCTTCACCGAGATCATATACCTTTCCTTCAAAAAGTGCTTGTCGGACAGCAGATATCTGCAGTTCACCAAAAAGTGCAGTAGCCTGAGACTCCCACTGCTCAAGTGCAATAGCTTTTGAATAATTGCTGTCTTCAAGGGTCTCACATGCTTCACTGAGATCATATACCTTTCCTTCAAAAAGTGCTTGTCGGACAGCAGATATCTGCAGTTCACCAAAAAGTGCAGTAGCCTGAGACTCCCACTGCTCAATCTCGTCTCTTCCTTTTTGTACTTCATAATTCAAACTTTCCTCCCTGCTCTTAGCTTCTAAAAGTTCTCCATTCAATTTCGCTAGTTCAGTCTCCAATTCCTGTTTTGCTCCACGAATACATTTTACCTCGTTACTTTGTTGATCACAATCCTCACATAGTTTGATGATCTTCTTTTCTTGATCTGCTCGTATCAACTCAACCTCATCATACTTGCACTTCAGATCCTCCACCATTTTATGCAACTCTCTTTTCTCATCCTGTACTACACTAAGCTCTAATAAATTTCCCTCCATTATCTTCACCTTCTCATTAAGGCCATTATTGACATGATGAAGTTTATCTAGATTTTTGTTGAGCTCTTTTATTTCCAAAAAGTTTTCAGAGATGATATCTCTGAAAATTAAAGAAAGGGTATTTAGAGATACTGTTTCCGTAAAAATGGCACAGTTCTCATCTTCTAAATTACATTTCTCCTCTCCCAAGTTCGAGATTGACTTCATTAAGGATCTTTGCTCATCAACCACTTTGCAATTCTCTTCCTGTAAATTCTGGTAATCCCCTTGCAAGTCTAAGAGCTGCCCATGCAGATTCTTTAGCTCAAGCGTCAAAACTTCCTCTTTGTGGTCTCCCTCCATTATCTTTAATCTCAATTCTTCATTCATCTCAGCAAATTTTTGGTTCTCACCATGCAAAACCAAGAACTTCTCAGACCTACTTGCCAACTCCTGATCAAGAGTGTTTTTTGCTGTCACAAGATTTACTACCTCTTGTTGCAGTTGCCCAAGCAGAGTAACAAGAACCGAATTCTCAATGACCAACTGCTGATTTTCATCTTGCATCGCAATCAGAAATTTTTGTGTTTCTTGAAGCTTGTTGAGTGCATGGTTCAGAAGCATTTGGTCTTCATCAGTCTTATCTTCACACCACTGGTTTGCATCAAGTTCAAGAGTCTTCAGCACCCCAAAAAGCCCCACCCTTAACACTTTAATTTGATCATACAAAGATTTCACCTCCACTTGTTGTTCAAGATTTTCATGCTCCAGTTCAGAAATCAGTTTCTCTGACAGTTTAGATGCATCCAGGAGCTTTTGGCACTCGAGCAAAAGGGAAAAATTATTCTCTTCCAGATCTTGCACACATTTCTGCAAGATGAAAATCTCTATCTGTGCAGAAAAGGCTTTGTCCAGTTCTTCTTCATATTCTTTCCTTATGCACTGGCCTTCTTCTTGTAGTAAATGAATTTGCGTTGCCATACCAGCCAATCGAGATTCACTCGACTGGGCAAGACTAGCATGTTCTTGCTTTTGAGCATCTAAGGAAACACGCAACTCTTCTACTTCATGAAGTGTGGAATCTCTCTCTTTCTCCAAATTTGAGTATTTCTCTTCTAACTCTGTATAATTTTTCTCCAAATCTTCCAGTCCTCTCTGAGTGATGTCCAAATGAGAAATTAAAAAGCCTTTCGCAGTGGCCAGATCAGACTTCTCATTCTCAAGCAACATACATAAATCTTGTAAGCTCTTTGATTTTACCCTCAAACCTTCAACCTCAGCATTTGTATCAAAAAGGGAATTCTCCAGAAAGTTGTTCCTCTCTGTGAGTTTCTCCATATTATCAGTTGCAATCTGTAACTGAGAGGCCAATGCAGCCTTCTCAGAAGCAAGAGTGGAATTCTCTCCAAGGAGAGATTGACAAGATTCTTCTAGTGCCCGTACCCTCTCTCTTACTCCTTCAAGCTCCACATTCAAATCTGATAAGGAATTATCTAAAAGAGCATTTTTTTCTACAAGTTTCTCCATGATCTCCAACTTCTCCAAAAGAGCTACTTTTTCGCCTCTCTCTCTCTCACAAACCTCTTTCAGATTTATGTTATCATCCTGCAACTCCTTCACAGATGATCCAAGGGACTCTGGACTGAAGCCAACTGATTCCACCTGCTCCATGATAGCCTGGTGTTTTTTGTTAAGGTTATTTAGCTCCTCCTTCAGACAGTAAATTTCTTGCTGAAGAGCATTTCTTTGGTCCAGTCGAAGTTCGACCTCTGCTTCAAGTTTTCCTATTGTCTCCCTTAACCTTGAAATCTCATCTTGCAAAGTTTGTATTGTCAAAGCTGAAGATAAGTTGACTTCACTTAGACCTTTGTTCCCCACCTTCACCTGCGCAACTTCATTTTGTAAACTCTGGTTACAAGCTTCTAGGTCCTGTAAAGTTTGGGCCCTACTCTGAAGCTCTGCAGCCATAGATCTCAGTTCTTCTTGAGATTGAGAGTGCAAATGCTGCAAAGTTTGAAAAGCAGTTTCAGCCTCCACGAATCGCAAGCGCTCTTCTTGAATGCAAGTCCAAAGTCTTCCCAACTCCTTCTGCTTCTCTGTAAGCTCTTCATCTTGAGCAGCCATTTTCTGTGACAGAGACTCCAACTCAGAGTGCATAGTCTGATTGGATCTCTCCAACAGAAGACACCTTTCTTCAGCACCCTTCAACTTCACAACCCCATCATCTATCTCAGAGTTAAGCCTTTGGGCCTCCTCCTGGGCATGAGCAACTTTAAGCTCCAAACTTGAAATTGTATCCAAGCACTGCTGGTACTGAACAGCCGAAGCTTCCTTCTCTTCAGTTAGCTTGGTTAACGCTTGCTTCAATGTTTCCACTTCCCTTTCAGCTCTATCAGCATGCTCATTACACCTCCTGGCATCTTCCTCAGCATGCAATAATTTTCCCTCCAGATCAGATATCTTCTCCAAACACTGTTTGTACTGAAGAAGAACATCTTCTTTTTCAGCTTCTAATTTAACCAGTTCTTGCTTAAGTGATTGAACCTCAAGTTCAGCTTTACTAGCACGCTCATTGAGTTCTCCTGCATCCTTTTGGGCATGGAAGATATTGCTCTCCAGATTAGTGATTTTGTCCAAACACTGCTGGTATTGAAGAAAACTGGCTTCCCTTTCAGCCTCTAGTTTAGCGAGGGCTTCCTTCAAAGTTTGAACTTCAGCTTCAGCTTTGCTAGCTCGTTCATTAAGACCCCTGGAATCCACTTTTGCACGAGAGACTTCCAACTCCAAATTAGACAATCTTTCTAAACTCTGTTGGTACTGAAGTAGGCCAGCATCCTTTTCAGCCTCTAATTTAGCAAGAGTGTTCTTTAAGGTTAAAATTTCCAGCTCAGCCCTACCCACTCGCTCAGACTCAGATAGAACTTGAGCCTTGATATCATTTTTACCACTGTCTTGCCCACCTTGCTCTCTCTCTTCAGCATCAGGAAAATTAAGGCCTTTTCTTGCCCTTCCCACCCCTTCTACAGTCCCAAACAAATCATTGAGCTGTTTCAAACCCCTTCTGCCAGGAACAGAATCAGATTCTTCAGTAAAAGCTCCATTCCTCTTGACAGCATGGGAATGTGGTGATGATGATATTCCCAAAGCATCCTTTTGCAACTCATCAGGATCAAAAAGTGCACGTATTGGTGGCAGGTCAGGTGTACGGGGCTCACCATCAGCAGAACCTGCAGGTGAATCATCAGTCAGCATGAAAGGAACTTGGTTGGGAAATGCTTCTGCCATTGTTCGATGGGCCTGGCGGAGCACTCCAGTTGCATGATCGTATCTTTCAGCCAAGGCACGATATGCCCTGTAAAACTCTTCAACCAATTTCATGAGCTCTGGGCGTTTCTTATAATACATCTCCGCCCTCCTTGCAAAGGAATCTGCATCTTCTTCAATGACTTTGATCATTTGTTTGACTTTGACGTCCATATCTGTCCAAACAGGAAAATTGCTGAAGGCATTAGAGGGGTGAGAGAAACAGCATCAATGCTAAGAAAAACCGTTAAATACCGCCGGTAGAATGTTGGAGAAATACAAAGTCACTATATGATTGCATGTTAATTTTCAGAATTATTAGTTCCAAACAACAGGTCTTTTGCTTTAATCTCTTCTTAAAAAGTAATTGCAACTTTATTAACCACAAACTATTCAATTAAATTAGAAGGCAAAGTGGCCTCTTATGAATGTAGTTTGTGAGAATGAAATGAGAGTTATAATGTTAACATAGATTATAAATTAACACTTATAACTATTACTGAGAAATAATGCAGAGGTGAAGCAGAATGGGATGCAAAAACTCCCAAGGAACTAGGACTGTCGTACAGGAAATAAAGCACTTACTGACTTAACTTCCATCTTAGGAAGCTTGTTAATATTGTGAAAAAAGAAAGAAACAAATATGTGCCACTGCAAGGATGATTCTTATCGGTTCCTTTACCAAAATAAGGGGCAATTGCCCAAATATAGGGAGAACAAAAAGAAAAGTGAGGATGGGAATCCCAAGCCAAAGATAAGCTTCAACATGCTACACACACTACACAAAACTCTTAACAGATGGTGACCAGATTATAAACAATCAACAGAATAGGAAAAAAGCAAACACAAACAGAAGTACAAAAAGAAATTTTGGATACCATGAAAATCACATTAGCTTTAAGTTACACATTCAATTCATTAAATTTTAATATCAGATGTGTGGTCAAATTCATCCATACATCAGAGGAAGTAAACACTAGCCACAAAAAGACAGAGCGAATATATGTTTAGGCTCATGAATGAAATACAATCTAAAATAGAAAGTTTATAGTAAAACATTTTGAAAAACACATCATATTGTAATTTTTTTTCAAAGTTTTAAAATTATGGTTTCACATATAATTTTTCAAGTGTTTAACCAGTTCCATCCATCTGTTCAGAATTCTTTAATTTTGGTTCTTTTCAAGGTCAATTGCAAAAAAAGGTGTTAGTAGGTACTTTAAATCTCATTTCCAATCACAGATGGGATGATGCTGTGCCACGACAAGTAGCATGAAGCATCACTCTTCACTAACATTAATTCATACTTTCTAAACTATCACTCTCTATCTACCAACATTAAGAAAACCTATTTTCCCCTTTTTTAGATGAAGAAAACTTATTTGCGCAAACGATAACCGAAGCAAAAATGTTAGTGCCGTTTGTCATGAAGCTTTCTAAATAACCAGATCACTCCCTTAAAGCATAAAACATAACTAACCACAGCCTTTTCTTCACCAAATAAAGAAATAATCAATAAAGGTTGCAGTCTAATAATGTCCATGAAACCAATTCAGATTTACGGCAGTTGCCCTTTTCTTTAGGGTGATTGAGAAGAAAAGATGGATATCCGCATGCTACTTTTTGTCCTTCTAGTCACAACCTAGCCATTCTTATGCTTGCAACACATAAATGGACATGGGCATCAAATACATAACCTCTTAATTTGATAAACAAAAAATTAAAAGAGAAATTACCAATTTCTTTCATCAATCATCAGAATTAAAATCATTATTTCAGCATCCTCATAATAAAAAAATAATTATATTGAAATTTACCAAATCCATAACCAAATCAGAGATCTCCACCCCCAATTGCCTCAAGTCAAGAGCGCTAAACAATATCTCTGTTCAACTGCTATTATGCCACACTTATAACCTCAATACGCATGAACTCAAACATGTAGGAAGACAATTAATAAGGATAGAAATGCAAACAAAATCTACAGGTAACAAATTAATACCTGTAAGATTCTCCTGAAGCCACTTTGAGTTTTTGGGACTTATGTGGCTGTCCCACCACCAAGAATATTTGCGTTTAGAATCAGCATTCGCCGCAGTCGCCATAACTCAATCAAAGAACACTAACACTTTCTAATTCTGATTGGAGGAAACCAATATCCTTGATCACAATAAATGATGACGGATGATCTAAATATTGATGACCCAATTAAGAACTGGATGTATATAACCAAAAGCCAATAAATGAAAACACAGATGGCCAGTAGTGTAAAGCTTGTTGCGTCTCACTCCTTGTACCTAATCAACAACATCAATAACCAAAACAAAACGTGAGACAAATCAATCTCTGAATAAACCAAAACTATTAATTTGATAAATAAAAAAAAATTACAAAAAAATATACAAACTACCTGAGTAGTAGAAAATTTGATGTATAAAGAGCAACCAGTAACCACTATCTTCAAATTTTGTAAAAGAAACCTGATCAAAGGAACGAAGTGTTAGACAGTGAGAAATTTGATAATAAATTGAAAAAAATAATATATTCTTCGCAGAATCCAATATTAAGTATTTAATCAGTAAATTATAAACAACTGTACGATCCTACAAACAAACCAGATTGCACAAAATAGTTACTAGTCAAAGGTTCAAAAGTAACCAAAAAAATACAAAACAAAACAATCAAAAGCCAAATGATCAGAAAATTACATATTACATGAAAATTGACAGGCACAGCCATTGATTTTGAAAAAAAAAAAAAAATCAAAACTCACCAATTAACAGCTATTAGAAAAGAGCTTAAGCTGCATGTTTTGATCTTCTATAAGGAGTCTAACCCATGTTTGTCAGATCTGTATGCGTCGCTCTGTAACTATGTTTCGTTTTATTTTCTCTCTCTCTCTTTCTATTTGCTGTTAGCTTGCTTTTTATGCTGTTTGTTTGGTAGTATAAGAGGAAACCAAACAAATTATCAAAAACAAAGGAAACCAAACAAAATACGATTGGCGTGGACAGTAACCCCTTTATTTTTTTCTCAAAAAAAGAAAAAGTAATTTGCGAGTGTACTGATCATACCGACGTCGTATTTGTGGAAATTATTTTAGATGATTGACTACGGAAGTGGATTTGAAATGACTAAGTTGTCCTTGGAATTCAAATATAAAAAATAATAATAATACGCCCCAAAATTTAATTTTATAATTTACACTTTAATCTGAATAGTTAAATATCAAATCTAATACTATGAGCTTTATCGAAATCATCTTTAAAATTATGATATTTTATATTTGAATATTTATTAAAGTTAAATTAATAAAAATATATATATATCAAATACTCTGATTCTTAAATCTTTATTTTTTAATGAAAAATAAATTTTATAAAAAAATATTTATTAAGTGTTTGTGGAGAGAATAATTAATTTGTTTTTATTATTTTTCTTAGAGAAATGATGTAGTTTTAGTGTCCTAAATACATTACTGTTTTACCTATTTTTGGCTAATATTAGATTACCAAAACATTGAATTTAAAAAAAAAAAAAAAAGGTTAGAGGTCAAACTGTTTGATTTAGAAAAAAATAATGGAAACATATTACCATAGTATTTTATCTTTCCTTTTATTTTCATAGCAAGTTTACTAAAAAAAAATTATAAAATTTTTGGGCACTTTTCAAATATAGAAAAAACTTTAATATTTAATATAATAAATCACAATCAAATGTAGTAAAAATATTTAGTGTTTAATATAATAGATCACATTTGATTTTATGTGATATGAGCTATATTTTATTTCTAAATTTGTATCAATAGGGCTTATTGAGATATATTTTTTTTCCTTATGAGAGAGGCTTATTTAAATCCTTGATCCTTATTCATTTCTGATTTATTTTATACTGAACAAATTCACCTTAATTTTGATACTTGACAAATCACAATGTAGGTTCACAACATAATATAAATAGTAGGTAGGGGCATTTTAGTAATTGAATAAGGGAGAATCTTGAATGCTTGGATTAGTGGTGGGTGAATTGCTGCTGTAGGATCTGGGCGAAAAAAAAAAAAAAGAAGAGGATATGACACGGTGTCGTGCTTTAAAAAGGTACACGACTTGGGCGTCTTGGACGGTGGCCACTGGCCAAGGACGGCTGTCAATCGTCACGAGAATTTTTTTTTTTTTTTTTGCCTCAAAGAAGATAAATTATGAAATAATTTATTAAGAAATCCCCTCTCTACAATTATGATCCACGACTGTCTTATGACCTTTTTTCTAAATATTTTACAAGCAAAGGTCACATAAATGAAGAATTTCACTAAATATTTTACACTTACAATTAGTAGCAGTATATTAGGAATGATTCCGAATAAACTCATGCCATTCGCAAAATAAATAAATAAAATAATCTTATTATATATATATATATATATATATATATATATATATATATATATATATATATATATATATATATATATATATATTGAGAATTGAAAAGAGACTCAAATTTAAGTTTATTATTCATATCACATATATATTAAAAAAAAGATGAAAAAAAAATATTCTAATCACTTTAAAATTATACTTTAATTTTTATTAAAAATTAAATTTCAATCTCAATTTTTAAATATAATTTTAGTATCATTAAACTACTCATTGATAGGGATGGCTAATAACACTGAGGCCAATTTTTTTTCTTTTTATTTAACAGTAATGTGGTATTATGGTTTTATAATAAAAATTCTTATTTATAATATAGCTCAAAACATCACATTCAAACCAATAAAAAAAACAACAAATTCACCTGCCCATCAGACTACCTATGAGCTCAGTTTATTGTGCCATTTTTGTGAAAAACATAAGATAGGCTTTTGGCGGAATGGGCATTGTACGGCGGGGATGATCCAATCATCACGTTTTTTGTTTTTTATTATTATTATTTTTTTTTTGTGTGAAAAAAGAGGTCCGACCTGATAAAATGTGATCATTCATCCATATGGTCTAACATTATTTTCTTATCTAACCAATTTAAATGTAAATCCATTTAGACAATGCTGAGTTTATATATATACTTTCATTTGATTTTATTGTTGATTAGAATCTAATTGCATAGTCTATGTTTTGTTCTTTATACGTGTTTTGATAGGTCAGCCTGTATATGTATATTATCATGAAAGTATTGAAGATAATATCAAATTTCTATATTTATATTATTAGGAAGATTGAAATAAATATAAATGTAGAAATTGTACAATTATTATTATTTTTATGAATAAAACACACGCAGGTTTTTGGATTTTCAAAAGTCTAATTATATGTGGAAGCATAATTCTTTGGACTCTTCTATTGACAAGGACATTAATTGGAGAAAGCCATAAAGGATAAGAAGGCTTGGAATTTTTTAGATATTTGGTGGAACAAATAAAAATATTTAATAATCTTAATTAGTTTATCAAGTTTGGTCTTAGCAGCCATCCATGTAAGGCCACAAGTTTTGTAGACTTTGTTTGTTAGATAACAATAATATAAAGGTTTAATCGCTTTTTTTTTTTTTTTTTTTTTTTTAATAAGGTTAAATGCTTTTCATTTGACAAGAGAGTTTGGTGGGTAAGGTGACTTCTAAAGCCTATATACATGGTCCCTTCCCTTGTCATTGATGTTGGCTGTCCCTCTTTCTTATAAGCTAACTATTTTTGGTACGGTAACTTAACCAAAAAAATTTAATTTTCTAGTTAGTAGTTACCACTAATCCTTAGTTGAGAATGATATACTTGCTTTTATGTTGTGAACAATTAAATATTGTCCATGGTCTAAATCACTATCTCAAAATTGTACTGAATGAATTGGATGGAAGACCTTCTTGAATAAATATGAAAAAAGGCTTATATTTAAAACTCTCTCTCTCTCTCTCTCTCTCTCTCTATATATATATATATATATATAAACTAAAAAGAAAAAATGAAAGAAATTCCCAAAAATGCTCATGATTAATAAATCTTTTTCTAGACTTACATAAAAAAAAATCAAATTTGAAATTAAGGTTAATTACTATTTAAACAATCAAAATTTATTTAATTCACAAATTAGGATATTTATTTTGAAAATCAAATTAATATATCCCTAATATTTCATTTTTTTTAGTATATTTAGTTTATACTAAGAATCGAACTTAAAATCTTTCAATTTTTTAGATAATTCTAATACCACTAAACCAGAAACTTATTAATTCTTAATATTTCATTTAATCAGCTATTTAGTCATTTAATCTATAAGGTTTGTTAAAATACATGTCCTAATTGATATATTTTATCTAACATTTATAAGCTAATTAATTAGTAATTTACTATAATTTTAGAGACAAAATAGTAATTCGTTCTAAAACTTTCTATATCATTAAATTACTTTTTATTTTTAACTAACGAAAATAAAAAAAAAATAATTGATTAAATGGAATATTATATGAATCTATAATCCTATTTTCAAAATCAAAATTTAAAGTTGGGAATTAATTAAAATTTCAAGGAATAAACAATAATTAATTAACTCTTGAAATTATGTCTAAATTGAAAATGAAATTATCTATTATTTCTATTATATCTATATTAAAGATTGAGCACAGAGAAAGTTTGAAAATTCTTTATGTACTCATCATATGACATTAGGATTAGGTGAGGCAAAATCATGTGTGTGACTTTTATAAAAGCTGTTAGTAACACCAAATTCAAAATAGAAGATGAAAAAGTAGGGTTAATAAGGAGTTAAATCAATGTTGTAAGAACCGGATCGGATCGGCCGGTCCGACCAGGAAAATTGAGAATCGAAGGCCAGGCCGGTTCGGTTCTGGTCTCAGATCCTGCCAAAGCCAAAACCGAAAAAAATCCGTCGGCCCGGCCGGGTAACCGGTGACCCAGTCCGACCGGCCGGTTTTTTGCTGGATTTTTTGATTTTTTTTTGTTTGGATATTAAAAAAAAAAATTGGACAAAAAAAAATTAAAATTTATGATTGGACCAAATAAAAAATTATAAAATCCAAGCAGGCACAGGTCAGCCTATTTTGGTCCGACATTCGTGTACGCAGGTAGCGCGCTCACACGTTAAACCTAAGCCCAATACCGTGGATTTGCATCCCCCCACGGGCGCGAGAGAGAGCCTTCTTGACTACTTTCTTAACTTTGAAAGGATGAACTTTTGAATATATACATCATTCTAACTTTATATTTTTTCAATGTGGGATAACTCACTCCTCCCTCACTTTTATTAGTGTAGAGTTTACTTTAAGTTTCAAATTATCATTCTACCATTTACTATTTTGAGTATATGAATATTCTAATTCATATTTTTTATGTAGAAGAACACAAATCCAAGTAGACTTCCTACTACCGAGTATTGAAACTTACCCGAATTTGGATCTCAATATGGCCACTTAATGAGTTAATTTATTATAATTTCTTCTAAGTAATTGTTTCAAATTCATATTTTTTTTAAATAATGTTCATTACTTATTCTAATAACGTTTATTAATTTTAATTATATGTATATTATATTTTTTTTAACATATAAATAATAAATATATTAATTTATTTAAAATTTCGGTTCGACTCCGGTTCGACCTCAAATCCGTGATCCTCTGCCTTCACCGGTTCTAAGACCGGGCCGAATTTGAAAACATTGAGTTAAATAAATATATGTAGGATGTGGAAGCAAAATTAAGTAATTAATTAATTATGGATTTGAAAAAAGTGAAAAGGAGAAATTACTAATGGATGGATGTCCTCGTGGTTGAGTGGAGTGAATTCAAGGACTTTTCCCATTTCAACAAAAAAAATACTTCATATATGTCTCATGAAGTCATCATGATCCTCAATTGCACGGCTATCTTCTGTAAATCACATCCCCAAAATAAACAATGTCAGCCAAAAAATGTCAACTATATATATATTCAAATTCAACCAGGAACATTTTTTTCCCCCAACGTAGACACCACATTGTAATTTTTTTAAATTATTACTTTTAGCATGAATGAGAGAAATTTGAATTTAAATTTATTGTCATTTATCATATTTATATATACTTACCGTTAGATTATATATTTAAAAGTGTTACATTGTAATTTTTTTAATAAAAAGAAAGACATATGTAAGGTATTTATATTTCAATAAGAAAATATTGAGTTTAACATTGTCACATATATGAATTAATGGATCTCTATCATATTTACTATTGACATTGTATTTATTATTTACCTTGAGATTAAAATTCAAAATACTTCTAATTAAAAATAGCTAGGATGATTATATGCTACGGCATATAAAATGTGAATTATTCAGAATTTTTTGAAATTATTTATTTTTAAATTACATTTTGATTAAGATTTGAATATATTTATTTATTTATAATTTTAGAAGTTAGTTAAAATTCATTGATAAATTTTAAGAATATTTTTGAGTTGTTTATCTAATATCCATCCCTTTGTGGAGCAAAATCAATTAATCCAATTTGTTAACATATGATATATATATATATATTTGCCAAATAATTAACATATGATATTGGTGTTTATATGATAAACAAAATTGATAATACATATAAAGGGGCCCACCACGAACCTCATCAGCCATTTGCCAGTTCTCTTTACCTTCCACTTTTATATATATATATATATATATATACCTCACTGGAAAGATTAAAAAAGAAGAAATAATGATGGGTTCTGTAAAATAATGGATCATGAGTTGATGGAGAAAAGGCAACTAGGAACCGTTATGTTTATTGGAGCTTGTTGGTGACTCTTTAAACCCATATAGTTGGGATCTTTCTCTTCTCTTCTCTTCTCTTTTTATTTCAATATTACAAACACAAAGCGATAAAGAAATTAAGAAAAGACCTATTTTTTATGGGCCTTCATGATCAAATCACAAGTTAAATACAAAGTTTAATTTTGAATTGAAATTCAGTATTATATATGGGTGATGACTAGCCCAGCACTTGCACATGTCCATCTTATTTCACAGTTTCTAAAAAAGCAAACAAAGTAACAAACCCTATAATTGCCATGATTTTGTTAGGCAAAAGTGCAAGCAGGTGTGAAGATGGAGAACCCAGTGGTGGCTAGTGCATGGCCCACCTCAACTGCCATGGATGATGAGAGGGAGGGAGGTTCAGAAAATTCAGATGCCATTGCCCATGTGCAGCTGGTTTTAAAACATACCCATCTTCTATGTTGTGCCTTTTATGAGTCTCCATTTCTTGATGGATTGAGATTAATTACTTGCATTATGCTTCTTATCAATATACTCAACAACCATTTGTTTTTATGTTTTGATTTATAGGTGTACACAAGTATATATATTTAGGCACATGAAAGATGAGTAGATATCTACTAGTATCATGTGTTATTATTTTGGACATATTTAATTATTTGCTATTTTATGCATTGGTCGATGTATCTAATAATCTAACTAAAGGGTATTGACCTAATCACGCATCTATTTTCATAATAATTAATGTTTTAAAACAATAAATATATATAATATTTTATCACTGCTTTATATATATATTATATGATTTTTATTTTAGTACCCGCCCCCACCTCCTCTCCCCACATGGGAATTTTCTAACCATTTAAATCAAATTGAATCTTTGATGAAAAATTATACATAACCAAAATCGATGAATAATGGAAAGTTATAATTTGCTTAAAAAAAAAAAAAAAAGGAAAGTTAGAATTTGATGAGGATAGAATTTGGACATGCTCTTTGGGCCAGATGGGCCAAGACAATATGTGAATCAAGTCTTCATTATATGAGCTTAGAGAAATTCAAATAAACTTTTAAAGACATCTCTCAAAAAATTTAATTACACTTAGAAAAATCTAAGATACACTTTACCCATGGTGGGCCCACACAGTTATGGCTCAGCTAGGGGTGAGTAAAACCGAATCGAAATTAAAAATTGAATCGAATCGATTGGTTCGGTTTAGTTTGATTTGATTTTTTTGAGTATTTCGGTTCGGTTTTTAAAATAAAAAATCGAATTAAATTTCGGTTCGATTTGGTTTTTATTAAAAAAAATTCGGTTTGAATCGAACCGACTGAAATTTTAATATATATATATATATATATTTAATTTATTTATGTAAATATTATATATATATATACAATATATTATAGTATATATAATAATTTTAATATATATATATATATAATATATTATTAATAAATATATATATATAATTTATTATAATAAAACGTTAGTTAAATCAAAAAACCAAACCAAACCAAACCAAACCCAACCCAACCCAACCATATAATATATTATATTATATATAATAATTTTAATATATATATAATATATTATTAATAAATATATACATAATATGTATAAAATATATATATATATATTTTTATTATAATAAAAAAAACAGTGAAATTGATAAACCGAACCGAACTGAACTTTTTCGGTTCGGTTCAATTTTTACTATAAATTTGGTTCGGTTCGCTTTTAGAAAAATATAATTTTGGTTATTTCAGTCTGATTCGATTTTAAACCGAACCGATCGAATGCTCACCCCTAAGCTCAGCAAGCCTTATTCTGTCTTAGCTGAAGAGAGTCCCTATAAGCACCTCTTCGATGATACATCTTCGAAGAAGAAGTCTCCATCAATGAGTCATTCTCTTAGACTACGAAGAATACTCCCGACGAAGGGCTTTGCCATCAGAAAAACGACTTATCACATATCTCACTTCAGCTCAACTATCACTTTGTGTCAGTTATAGGATAGCTCCTACTCCCACGTGAGATACAAAATCATAATGACCTAGTCTGCTATAATAGAACCTGTCACATCTATCACATATCAACTTAGAGATAAGATTTGCATCATATAAAAGACTGACTGCACCACCATTTTCAGGTAGCTCTCTCTACAACTTCTTATCTCTTTCTTCTTTCTAAAAAAGCTCACTGATCTTTGGAGAATCATTTTCTCCCAGAAGATTATTATCTCCATTATTGCTACTAATTTAAACATCAAAGTACCTTAGCCAAATTAAGGCTTGACCCTTTTATGTGATTCTTCCTCTTTTAGAGGCTTAAGCAAGGTTTTCTGTTGAGAACAAGGCTCGTTATCAACAAGTTTAATCCAATTTCCTCTTACTGATTTTAAATTGATCAGAATTCAAATTTTGCAAATTATACTTTTATTCCCTTTATTTCTAAAGCCTTCTTAAGCAAACTGTCTTGAAGACTTCAACGAAATTATATATATACATAACCAATTTTTTTTTTTTTTTTAAATTACATAGACAATTATTAATTTTGTGAGATCCATACAAAATTTAAATGAATTCCTTAAAGATAACATTTGTGAAAGTATTTTTCTTTATATTTAACAATTATATCTTGTTTTACTGAGTTTGTTTTGCTCCATACTCCATATAAAAATTTCTCTTCATTAATTATAATGGGTTAATACCATTTCACCTCAATTTTTCATCTACAATAATATTAATTAATAAATTTTAATTATATTATAGATTTATTTAGTTACTGTCAATATCGAAAAATTTTTCTTGTAATGATAAAAATAAAAACACTCAGTTATCTTTTCAAAAAATAACCATTGTTGTAGTTTTTAATTTATAGATAATTTTATTTTTTCTTTACACCTTTTTTTATTTATGATACAAAATTTATAAACTTTTTTTTTTTTACTTATGATACAAACTTTAATAACAAATTTCGTTAACTAATATAAATTGGTGTTTTCTATGGTTACTTTGTTTTTAACAAAGTAAACCTACTTTGTTTTATTGACTATTACGAAAAAAATCGCTCTTCTACGAAAAATCACAATTTTTTTATATTTTTTTTCGTAAATTAATCTATTTTTTCGTAATTTTTCTTGATTGCAAAAAAAATTTTAATTTTACAAAAATATAATTTATTTTGTGTAAAATAATAATTTTATGAAAAAGTTCCTAAATTAATAAAAAAAGAAAAATAATTTCGTAATTACGAAAAAAATTATTCTCTTATAAAAAATTACAATCTTCTTATATTTGTTCGCAATTCTTCTTAATTGCAAAAAAAAAAAATTAATTTTACGAAAATATGATTTATTTTGTATAAAATAATAATTTTACGAAAAATTCATAAATTAACAAAAAAAAGAAAAATAATTTTGTAATTACGAAAAAAATAACTTTCTTACAAAAAAAATCACAATTCTTTTATATTTTTTCGTAATTCTTCTTAATTGCGAAAAAATTTAATTTTATAAAAATATAACTTATTTTGTACAAAATAATAATTTTAAAAATAAGTTACTAAATTAACGAAAAAGAAAAATAAT
>CATKHJ010752872.1:0-27099 GCA_949750685.1 Vernicia montana
TAGGGCATATACTCTAACAATCTCCCACTTGCACTAGAGCCAATCAGTGCAATATCTAAGTCCCATCTTCTCAAGATGGAAATCTAGCTGTTGTTGACTCATTGCTTTAGTAAGTGGATCTGCTGTGTTATCAGCTGACGCTATTTTCTACATGGCAATTTTGCCTTTTCCAATGATCTCTCTGATAATATGATACCACCTTTCTATGTGTTTGGATTTCTGGTGAGACCTGGGTTCCTTTGCTTGAGCTATAGCTCCATTGTTGTCGCAGTAGAGAGGGACTGCCGACTCAATGGAAGGAACCACTCCAAGTTCTGTTACAAACTTCCGAATCCAAACAGCTTCTTTTGCAGCATCAGATGCAGCAATATTCTCGGCTTCTGTAGTGGAATCTGCAGTAGTTGATTGCTTGGAACTCTTCCAGCATACTGCACCTCCATTACAGGTAAAGACAAATCCAGAGATAGACTTTCTATCATCAACATCTGATTGGAAATCAGAATCTGTGAACCCATCTATCCTCAATTCATTTCCTCCATATATCAAAACTAAATCCTTAGTTCTTCTTAAGTACTTAAGGATAGCTTTGACTGCATTCCAGTGATCTAATCCTGGATTGGATTGGTATCTGCTAGTACCGAATCTACTGCAATACAGCATATATGGTACGCCCAGTGATACGCTCGTACCACTGGGCATATCGAACCTATTATTTCACAGTGTATATGATATGCCTAGTAATACGCTCGTATCGCTGGGCGTCTCGAACCTACTGTTTTTAATCTTTACAGTACGGGCAGTGATACGGGAGTATCACTGGGTGTACCATTCCTTCTGTTTTCCAATTTTATGATATGCTCACTGACACACCCCACAACACTTAGATAAAATTTTCAAACATTACCTCTCTCTGCATATTTCATCTACCATAAAAACCAATACTTCCAATCAATGAAAAAGAAAAAAAATCAAGGAAAAACAAACTAAAACAATGAAAAATAAAGAAACATAAAATAAAAATAATAAAATTAGTGGGTTGCCTCCCACAAAGCGCTTATTTAACGTCGTCTTAGCTGGATGTTAAAGTGATTTCTCACCCTGAATCGTGGAGATATAAAATCTCCTTTAGTTTATTTAATTCTCCCCCTAAATATAACTTGAGCCTTTGCCCATTTACTTTAAAATCACCCTTCTCAGGGTGCTGTTCCATAGGGAAAGACTTTCTTAACAGTAAAAGGACCTGACCATCGAGATTTCAACTTACTTGGGAAGAGTCGAAGCCTAGAATTGTAAAGCAATACCTAATCGCCGGCTTTAAACTCCTTCCTCTGCTTTATCCTTGCATCATTCCATCTCTTGGTTCTCTCCTTATACATCCTCGCATTATCATAGGCTTGCAATCTCCACTCATCTAGCTTGTTAACTTGCAATCTTCTTTTCTCACCTGCACTAGCTAGATCAAGGTTAACCTGTTTTATAGCCTAATATGTATTATGTTCAATTTCAACAGGTAAATGACAAGCCTTTCCATAAACTAGCCTGAATGGCATAGTACCCAAGGGAGTTTTAAATGCTGTCTGAAAAGCCCATAGAGCATTGTCCAATTTCTCAGACCATTCCTTTCAGGATCGCTCCATGGTCTTCTCAAGAATTCTCTTGAGCTTCTTATTTGTGTTCTCGACTTGGCCACTAGTTTAGGGGTGATATGGATTAGCCAACTTGTGTGTGACGCCAAGCTTTTTGAAAACTTTCTCAAGCTGAGCGTTACAGAAGTGGGTACCCCTATCACTTATAATTGCTTTCGGTGTACCAAATCGAGAAAATAATTTTTTCAAAAATTTAATCACTACCCTAGCATCATTCTTTGCTAAGGCTTGAGCTTTAGGCCATTTGGACACATAATCAATAGCTACAAGTACATATTTCTTACCAAAAGAGCTGGGAAAAGGTCCCATGAAATCAATGCCCCATACATCAAAAATTTTACAAACTAAATTTTCATTTTGGGGCATCTCATCACGAGATGAGATGTTTCTAGTCCTTTGGCAATGATCACCCTGTTGCACAAAACTATAGCTATCTTTAAATAAAGTGGGCCAATAGAATCCAGATTCTAAAACTTTTTGAGCAATACTACTGGCTCCTATATGTCCACCAGCTGGTCCAGCGTGGCAATGGCTAAGAATATTCTTAGTTTCAGGCAAGACCATGCAACACTGAATCATCCGGTCACTGCATAACTTAAACAAATAGGGATCCTCCCAAAAGTAGTACTTCAAACCAAAAAAGAATTTCTTCTTTTTTTGATAAGTTAACTCTTTTAGGAGTTCCCTCACAGTCAAATAATTCATAAACTTAGCAAACCAAGGTATTTCAAAGTTAGGATTACTTACTATACTTACCATGGTGTACAGCTGCTCATCAGGGAAGGTGTCTGAAATGTCTCCCAATTCAAGTTTCTCCAAGTTTGGGTTCTCCAGGCGAGAAAGATGATCTGCTGCAAGGTTCTCAACTCCCTTTTTGTCTTGAATCTCCAAATCAAACTCTTGCAGCAACAAAACCCACCGAATAAACCTTATCTTTGCATCGTTTTTTCAAATAAATACCGCAAAGCCGAATGGTATGTATAGATGATCACTTTTGACAAGATCAAATATGAGTGAAACTTGTCAAAAGCAAACAAAACAGCCAACAATTCCTTCTCTATAGTGGTGTAGTTTGCTTGGGCCTCATTCAAAGTCTTACTTGCATAATAAATGGGTTGGAAGTGCTTCTCCTTCCTTTGACTTAAGACTGCCCCAACTGCGAAATCACTTGCATCGCACATTAATTCAAAAGGTAGATTCCTGTCAGAGGCTACCAGGATAGGAGCATGGATCAATTTCTCCTTTAGAGTCATGAAAGCCTTTAGATACTCCTCATCAAACACAAAATCCACATCTTTCTCGAGGAGTCTTGTCTAAGGATGGATAATCTTAGAAAAATCTTTTATAAACCTTCGGTAAAAGCCCGCATGCCCCAAGAAGCATCTAATGGCCTTGACAGATATGGGAGGTGGTAATTTCTCAATGGTCTCTATCTTAGCTTAGTCCACCTCAATTCCCTTGCTCAAAATCTTGTGTCCCAATACGATTCCCTCTTGAACCATAAAATGACACTTCTCCCAATTTAGCACAAGGTTTGTCTCTTCACATCTCACCAACACCCTCTCAAGATTCTCCAAACACCTATCAAACGAGTCACCATACACTGAGAAGTCATCCATGAATACTTTTATAATGTCCTCAATCAACTCATTGAAGATTGCCATCATACACTGTTGAAAAGTTAAGGGTGCATTACACAGTCCAAATGGCATCCTTCGGTAAGCAAATGTCCCATATGGACAAGTGAAAGTAGTCTTCTCTTGGTCTTCCGGAGTAATAGGAATTTGAAAATAGCCCGAAAGACCATCCAAGAAGCAATAATACTCGTGCTCGGATAACCTCTCCAACATCTAGTCAATGAAGGGTAATGGAAAATGATCCTTCCTGGTTGCATCGTTCAGCTTCCTATAGTTGATACAAACACGCCAACCAGTAACTGTTTTTGTTGGGATGAGTTCATTATTTTCATTAGAAACCACCGTCATCCCTCATTTCTTTGGTACTACTTGAACCAGGCTCATCCATGAGCTGTCTGAAATTGGATAAATGATCCTTACATCAGGTAGCTTAATCACTTCAGCTTTCACTACCTCTTTCATCTTTGGGTTCAGTCTTCTCTGAGGTTGTAAAACTGGCTTGAAATCTTCTTCCATCAGAATCTTGTGAGTGCAATAGGATGGACTAATCCCCTCAATTTCCACTATCTTCCAAGCTAAAGCCTTTTTATGTTTCTTCAATAATTCCATTAGCCTGGCTTTCTGCTCGGAAGACAAACGGGCATTCAAAATTATAGGTAACTTACTTCCTTCCGCTAAAAACCCATACTCAAAATGATTCGGGAGGGGCTTAAGTTCCAAGATGGGTGGATCAACTATAGAGGGCTTCATCTTTTCCTCTTTGGGCATTTCAATAGATTCATATTCCCGACTCTTGAATGGTTTACTTGCTTCAAGATAAGCTAGCTGCTCCATTGTCTCATGATCCTCAATATTATCCTGCACCAAACACAACTCAAGGGGATCCTTGGAAACAATGTTAGTAACAAAATTGACGGTTTCATGCTCAATAATATCATTGCATGAATCCGCCTCATCAAGTGCAAATGGGTGCTTCATAGCATTTGCAATATGAAAAATAACTTTTTTGCTCCCCACTTTTAGGGTCAATGTGCCATCATGGACATCGATAAGGGCACGGGCTGTGTTAAAAAATGGCCTACCAAGAATAAGCAAAACATCTGCGTCCTCATCCATATCAATGATGATAAAGTCATTGGGGAAAATAAATTCCCCGACTTTTACCAACACATCCTCTATAATACCACAAGGGTGTACTACTGACTTATTAACTAATTGAATAGTCATATGTGTTGGTTTAGGTTCCCCAATACCCAATTCTTTAAACATCTTATAGGGAATAACACTTATGCTAGCCCCCAAGTTAGCTAATGCACTTTTTATCTCGAGGTTACCTATAAAACATGGAATAGTGAAACTACCCGAATCTTTTAATTTCTTAGGTAACCTCCTTTGCAAAATTGCTGAACTCTTTTTCGACAAATGCACCAATGATACCTCTTCGAGCTTCCTTTTGTTAGAAATGAGCTCTTTTAATAATTAAGCGTATTTGGGCATTTGCGATAAAGCTTCGACAAATGGAATATTAATATGAAGTTGATTAAAAAGTTCAAGAAACTTACCGAATTGAGCATCGATCTTATCTTTTTGCAGACGTGTAGGGTATGGCACTCGAGGTCGATACTCCTTTACCATTGGGGTAGGCTCTGGTGTTGCTTTTGCTTTCCCTTTTTCCACTTCTGCCTAATCACTTGATGCAACTTCCTTCTCAGCTTCTTTATCATTAGCACGTTGTGCTTATACCTTTTTCTCAACCACTTCTTGCTCTTTAACAACACTCCCTTTAACCTGCTTTCCACTCCTTAAAGTTATTGCCTTGAGTTGTTCCTTTGGATTTGCCTCTGTGTTGCTTGGCAAACTCCCTTAGGGTCTCTTACTAAGCAACTTGGCAATTTGCTGCATTTGGTTCTCAAGGTTATGAATGGAGGACTATTAGTTTCTAAGAGTGGTCGCACTTACCTTATGCCTCTGATTAGAAGACTCAATGAATTTCTCCATCATCTCTTCCAAAGAGGTCTTCTTAGGTGGAGCTTGCTGGTATTGTGGATGTTGCTGAAACCCAAGTGGAGGTCTTGGGTTACTCTGATTTCCCCAAGAGATATTTGGATGATTCCTCCACCTTGGATTATAGGTGTTGCTGTAGGGGTTGTTTCGTTGTTGCCTAGGTATATTCCCAACATAATTTACCTGCTCTTGCCTAGCAAAATTATTGCCACTCTGACAATCCTAACTTTGGTGTCCACCCCCACACCAATCACACATCATCACTTGTGCTGGCTTGTTAGAAGATATAGATAAAGAATCTATCTTTTTGGACATAGCCTCCACTTGTGCTATCAAAGCTACAACAGGGTCCAAATGATATGAACCACCTGCTCTAGTTCTTCCCCATTCCCTTAGATCTTGCCACTGATAATTATTCAGAGCCATGTACTCAATTAGGTCCCTTGCTTATTCAGGAGTTTTATAATTCAAGGAACCCCCAGCTACAGCATCTATGGCTTGTTTGCTTGCCTGAGTCAAACCATTATAAAAAGTCTAGATTTATAGCCATAATGGTTGATGTGGACATTTCCTCAGCAACTCTTTATATCGTTCCCATCCATCATATAATGTCTCACTCTCGTGTTGTGTGAATGATGATATTTCATTCCTAAACCTTGCAGTCTTAGAGGGTGGAAAGTATTTTTCTAGGAACTTTGCAGCAAGCTGATCCTAAGTGGTAAAATGTTTAGTTGGAAAGGACTTAAGCCAATTCTTGGGTCGATCCTTAAAAGAGAAAGGAAACAATCGCAACCTTATAGCATCATCTGTTGCCCCATTTATCTTGAATGTGTTGCAGATTTCCAAGAAATTCTCCAGATGATTATTTGGATCTTCATCAGGAAAGCCGTCAAATTGACAGTGCTATTGTACCATTTGAATAACATTGGCCTTAATTTCAAAATTATTATTGGTCATAGCTGGCCTCCTGATGTTAGACTGGGCCCCTTGAAGAGTGGGGCTCCCAAAATCCAACATTGTCATCAGCTGTCTGTCCCCCATTATTTATGGTACCTCATCTTCAATTTCTTCCTCAAATTCGAACGAATCCTTTGCTATCCTTCCCAAAGCTAGTTCTCATTCCTCCTTTTCTTTTTTTCTCAACGTTCTTTCTAATTCTATATTATATTCTATTAGACTAGAGGAACTATCTCGGGTCATGCACATAAAAGAATACCTGAAATAAAAGCGAATGAACAAGAACAAATGTTTAAAAATAAGAAAATAAAAACTAAATCAACAATCTTCATTATATTGCTGATGTGAGTCAAGTTTAGTACCCTAGTCCCTAAGACTAAGTATAGAGTGAGTAGGGTGTCGAACTCTAGGGAATTTGGAGAAATTTATATTAACCAGGTAAATACTAAGATGGATAGGCAAACAAAAATCAAAGAAGATGTTAATTTGTTCTAAAATACTTATAGATTAATTATTACTTTAATTAATAATAGCAAACCACATATTAGAATTACAACTTCATAATTAATCTTTGAACTATAAAAGTTAACATATAAACACATGCAATGATTGGAGAAAATGACCAATAATTCTTAAAAACAACTCTCATTGTCAATTAAGAGTATTTTTAATTTAGAGTCTATAAGCATTCTGATGTCATTATAGAGATAAACTAAAATCATTAAGTTCCATGCCAATTCTTTAACCCCTCAAAGTGGATTGCTTGTCTCCAAGTACTCTCCTATCTTTTGAGTAATTTCAATTGTATTTCCACCAAAATGCCCCAATTCTCATTGTAAAAAAATTGATTAACAAGTTATATATGGTGATCAAGCATACATAACATAATGTAAGACTCAATTGAAATTAAATCATTCATGCATATTAAGAATGTAGTTCATAAAATTAATTCATCATTGCAATTCTAATAAGTAAGAATTCATCCAAAAAACATAGTGTCAAAAACTAAATAAAAACAAGGAAACATTTCAAGTATCAAATAACTAGAGGGAGAGGAAGCTTTTTGATGAATTCTTCAATGCTCTCCAGGAAATTACTTGATAAAAGGTCTTCCTTCAACTCTTGAAATGTCTTTACTTGATAAAATAAAAATAAAACTAAAATTGACACTAAGTATTCAAAAACATAAACTAGATATCTCTCCCAAAACATAGTTAATTTCAAGTATTTATAGATTCCTAAGTGTCCCAAGTCATGCCTCATCCAAAGAGATGTAATTGTGAAAAGGTACATTGAAGAGGTGCAGTAACTACTAGTAACAGAAGGCAAGACTCGGCACCAACATGTTCTGTCACGAGTCGGCACAAAATGGTACGACTCATGACCATTTTCTTTTATCACGAGTCGGCACCATTGTCATGACTCGTGACAGAACTCATTTCTTCTTCCTTTGCTTTAGGTTGCCCTTTTGCTTGTTTAAGTGCCTTATCTTAATTCCTTGCACCCAATCCTTCTTAAAGATACCTATAAAACTAAAAAACAAGATCAAACATACTGATTTCTAGAAATAATAAGTAAAAACAATATATGAAATGCATAAACTATGTAAAATAAGCCCTAAATACTTATGCTATTTTGCATCATATCAATTGCTAATATTTAAAATCGTTGTCATCGGCAACGACTCTAAAAACTTGATGCGCTATTTTTATGCAATGCTACCGCAAGTGCACGGGTCGCTCAAGTAATATAGAAATGAGTGAGTTATTGTTCCACAGGGGACAAGTAACAAGTACTAGCTCAAATATTGATTTTTGTTTAGTGATTCAAATAGTTTGAGTAATAATTAAATTAAAACAGCTAATTAAACTAAACTAATTACACTAAGAAATAACAAGTAGGTTGCAAAAGGTATTGATGATGGAAATTACCTAGATACTGAATCCTCCTAAACCTGATATGTATTTCATAAATAGTATCTCAATTAAACCAAACAATGAGTTGAATTGGCATTCTACTTGTCTAGATTGAAAAATCTCTTGAGCGAATCAATCCCTAATTACTATATAAAATGTAAGAACTCTCGTCTCAAACATAATCAAATAGCTCATGCATTAATAACAAAGTACAATAAACCAAAGGATTTTGTAGGTCTATCTCTAGCACCCCAATCAATCCTCAACCCTTATGAGTGTTCAATTCTAGTTAAGCTTTCTCAAGACAATTAACAAGAAAACAACATATAATTAATAAGCATGCAATTACTAATTAGAGATAACAATAATAATCATAAAGATAAAACAAATCAATGAATGATTTAATCGATTAAAACTATTCAATCCACACAAAAGAGTCTAGGATTCATCAAATATCTAGGTATATGGAAATTTAGTTCATGATAACAGATAGAAAATAAGAAAAAAGGAAGAATGAAAGAGAAATCACACAATCCATATTGAATGATTTGATAATCTCCACTTTAATCTTTGATTCTTGATTCCACACTTGAAGTACTTGGATCTCCACCTTCAAATCTAGCTCAAACTCTTGATTTTTCCTTAGAGAAGTCATCTCTAAGAGATAACAAATCCAATCCCCTTTAGGTCTGTTTCAGTTCAGCTTTTATACCCCTGGAAATTAGCTTGATACGCCCAAGGTTACGCCCATATCACTCAGCATATCGATGGCTTCTATACACGAAAATTAGCCTCTTCAATACTGTCCATGTTTGTAATGGTACGACCAAGACTTGTAATGGTACAACCGTACCATTCTAGGCATATCATTAGAAAAATTTCCTAAAAAATGCTATGTTCCTCGATTTTCATCCGTGATTCCGGCTCAAATGACCATGGCATTCCAAAATATGAAGAATTCCTAAAAATTACTCTGAAAAGTACTTGAACAAATAAATTAAACTCAATTTAATAATAAAATACACTAAGAACCAGGGGTAGAATATCATCAATCATACACTTATCAGGTCTGATATCCAGATTTCCCAGGAGCTTTTCAATGGTAGGGAGGCGTATCTGCATCAGCATCCCAACCTGAACTATTTGGAGTTCTGTGATAGATTCCTAATGCACGAGATTACAGCGTGGGGATGATCTTCCATTGTCTCTGCCATCCCGAGGGAGCCCATTCCCCTGGCGGCTCCTGTGGCTCTTTTAGCTAGTTCCTCCGGGGGTCAGGTTCCCGAGTTTCTTCATGACGCTGGCCCTAGCCATTGTACTGGCGAGGTGAATTGGAACACAGAATATTAGATCCCTGAGCAGATTGGATATCATGGTGCAGATGGTGCCATAAAGACATGGCACCTTCCTGATGTTATTCGCCCAGGCGAGCGGATGATCCCTGAAAATATTGCTGAGGTACCTTCTCTACTTCTTCTACCTTTGGAAATGATCCTTTAGGTAGGATTTTCATTATACCCCTTTTGTGCTTGGAAAAGATCCAAAGCATATAACATTATTCTTCACGCAGGTTCTTGGAGAGTACGACCAACGCACTTACTGCATTTCTCGCAGGATGGAGGTGGCTATTGCTAGACTTCTCACGCGCTTTGACATTTTGGAGTCGCAAGGAGTAGATGATGAGGATGCTCTTCGGACTAGGAGGAGAGGAGGTTGGTGGTGAGGCTAGCACTGACTTCGACTTGCTTTATGTTGTTGTTGTTATTATTATTTTTTTTACCTTTTTACTCCACTGACAGGAGGTAGTACTTATTCGGATGACTGTATCTATATGCCCCTGGCGGGCGGTAGTATTGTCAAGATGACTATATCTGTATGCCCGTGGCGGGCGGTAGTATTGTCTAGATGACTGTATCTGTTGTGACTATGCATTGATGTATGCAATTTTATTTTATGTTATGTGTTTCGATGATGCCGATGATGCATGCTCGTGTATGCATGATTTATTATATGACTCTTTCAATGCTTCATTCTACCATGTATGCTTATGTGACATGAATGCATGTTCCGCAATGAAAAATTATATGTTGTGTATACAATTTTTGTGCAAAGAATGCATGACCTGAGACCTGACTTCTGCTGAATTACGGCTTCATTTTGTTATTTTTATTCGATCTCGGTCTCGAAAAAACTATGAAAAAGTCATATTTTGAATTTTTTGTCCTAATGAGGGAAGAAAAAATAGTCTTAATTTGTACTGTGGGGCCCAAATTGTGTTGTAGGGGACCAAAAAGTTGGAAAGGGCAGGAAAAGCTGCGGCGTCCGCCAGGTTGACTAGCGGATCCGCCGTTTCTTCTGGCGGCGGCTGCCAGGTTGATTGGCAGATCCGCCACTGCTTCTGGCGGCAAAGTCATTTTCTGGCAGTTTTTTTCTCTTCTTGATGTGAGAGCCATTTGACTATAAATAGGCTCCCATTTCAAGGCAGCAAGCATATTTTCTTGGTTTTTATGCCGAAACTCTGCTCGTTTCTCATATTTTTCTCTAGTTTTCATTCTTCTATTATTTCTTCACTTAATTTCTTTCAATTTTCACATTCATGGAGTCATATTTCAGTCATAGCATGCATGTATGGACTAAGAAACTCGAGAAGGTGGAGAGAATCAATTTGGGGAGATATGGTATTGTAGCGATGGTGACACTGTGAGGAGTTCGGGTTGACTAGGATTTTTTAAGGGCCTATTTTAGGTTCTGGGATCTAGTGGCCTGTGTTTTTCGCTTGGGTGCGGCTATGGAGGAGCTATGCCCCACATTTGAGGAGTTCAATGCCATACTCGACTGTGATCCTAAGGCAGTTCTGGTAGTGCCAGAGTTCAAAGTGGGGCATTTTTGAATTTTCCAGGAGTTTTTGGACCTGCTTGAGGATGTTATGAGCCAGATGGTTATTGATGGCCAGATGGATCTGACTGCAATGATTGCAGAGTTTCAGGATGTTGGCAATTCTGGAGACATAAGGAGATAGTGACTTAGGATGAGGGCCTTAGTTTTCTGTTTTATAGTGGGGTACCTGTTCTCTAGTTCAATCGGAAGGGGTGACGCTAGAGTGATGGGCTTAGTACTCCAGATGGAGCAGAGCCGCTCTGTGGCTGGGGCTGTTTTGGCTGAGACAGTACTGAGTTTGGATTGTTGTATACGGGGTCTGGAGAGATGGACTGTTTCTCCTGTTATTCTTCAGGTGAGGAAAAATATGTTTGTTCTTACCCATCCTATTATTAGTACCTTATGGATGTTTGATTTTGGATTTTTGGGTTCTTTTGCAGGTTTGGCTCATGGATCATCTCCGAGTGGTAGCTACCTCGGTGAGGAGTCCTTACACGGCTTCTCAGTATCACATGAGGCCTATCAAGGTTTGCCGAGGCTCAGTTAGGGAGTGGATAGGGTGGTTGCTGGAGGTTGCCTCAGAGGACATACTTTGGCATTGTCAGTGGTATGGCATCAGGTCTTTCATGACCATGAGTCATGGGTATTGGGTGGTCTATTTGCTTGGTCAGAGCTGGACGACCTTTTATAAGGGGACGAGAGTTATAAGGCAGATGGGACAAACTCAGGACATTTCTCCCGAGGTGCCTTTCTTGGAGTCTGTGAGGATCACAGCTCCCATTGCCAAGGCTATCAGGGGTGGCTGGATGAGGAGTTATCACGCAGTATGTCCAGGGATCGGTTTAGGACTACTAAGGGGTATACCAGTTGGTTGGTTGAGGTGGTTTGGCCGGCTAAGAGAGAGCACCAGGCCGCTTTGTGTAGGGAGGTAGAGGGTTACACCCCAGAGGAGGGAAAGACTACCGGAGGCATTGTGAATGATGAGACGGTGGGACATACGAAGGGGGTGACTTGACCTTTAGAGGGGACCAGAGGAGCCATAGAGGGCTCGACACTACAGGCTACTTTAATGACTCAGACTGTGGTAAAGGTGACAAAGGAGATAGTGACTGCACTAAGAAGATAGGGAGACACTACAGTCATGGTGTAGAGGAGGGTTACTACTGCTAGAGCGGAGAGAAGGACTGCTATTTCTCGGGTTTCGAAGAGAGCTCCTATTGCAGCAGCGAGGACTAGTTCCTGAGCTACTAGTGCACAGAGGGGGGTTCTTAGGAGTAGTTTTAGAGCTGCAGGGACTCAGATTAGGCTTTTTGGGATGACCATGGGGGTTAGCTCAGGTTCTGCCAGTGCTCCACCTATTGCAGCTGAGGGGGGCACTGAGAATTTGAGGACAAATATGACTTTGGAGGAGATTCATGAGATTGTGAGGGGTTCAGACTCTGATGACATTACATGGGATGTGTATCCTAGGAGGAGGAGGAGGAGGAGGATAGTCTAGATTCAGACATGATACTGATACATGTTTTTGCTTTGTAGCTATTTTAGGACTTTTGCTGCAGGTTCCCTATTTTTGTTTATGCCTGCAAGCTCATAAGACTACACGATACAAGATAAGCTATAGTTGACATAGGAGAGGCTATCCTTTTTTGTGATGATGGATTGTATTTTGTGAAATCTGGTCATCAATATATGAGATATCTTTTATTTTGCTCTAATTTTTGCCCAAGCAGCCATTTTGAGTTTTCAACTCGACGAGCTGACTCTAACTTTTGCCTAAGTCGCCTTTTCAGGTTTTCAGCTTAGCGAGCATTTTCTTTTTATTTATATTTTTTTTTGTTTAGGCAAAAGAATCAAATGGATGATGTATTAGGCACAGTGGAAATGAGAATGAGATGTTTTGTCATGCAAAATAGAAATGCATTACACTATGATTTGGACTGCACCCGAGTCGAGCTGCCTACATATCCCTTACATCATTTTTTTATCATTTTCTTTTAGGGAGAATCAGGTCCACGTAGTTCTGATTACAATGCATTTGAAAGAAAAATAAAAACTGATTACAAACATTTTCTTCAGACAAACTATCTCTTCAACTGATCCAGGTTGCATGGATTAGAGAATTGGTTTTCGTCCATGTCCATGAGGATGGCGCCTCCGCCAGATAGAATTTTCATGAGCACGTATGGTCCAACCCAATTTGGTCTGAACTTTCCTCTTAGGTCGTGTACAGGAGCTCGGATCTCTTTCAAGACCAAGTTCCCTTCCTGTAAACCCTCATCTTTCACCTTCTTGTTGAAATGTCAGGCAAGTTTATGCTGATAACCCTGAATTTTGTATAGAGCATCCATTCTTTTCTCATCGATGGCATTCAACTGATCATAATAGCCCCTAATCCATTCTGTTTTGCTTAGCTGGCTTTCTCTCATCACCCTAGCAGAGCGAATTTGTATTTCAATAGGGAGGACAACCTCCATTCCATAAACCAGGGCATACGGGGTCGCACCTGTCGGAGTACGGACAATGGTCTTGTAACCCCATAAGGCAGCAGGTAAATGCTCATACCAGTCTTTATGCTTCATGATAGTCTTTTGCAGAATGGCCTTGATGGTCTTGTTGGCAGCCTCAACTGCCCCATTAGTCTGCGGCCAGTAGGGAGAGGAGCGGTGATGCTGGATTCCTTCTTTTTGGAGCAGTCGGACTACTTCTTTCTGAAAGCGAGAGCCATTATTAATGATTATCTCGAAGGGGGTTCCAAACTGATAAAGAATATTGGTTTGGATGAAATGGGCCACCTTCTTAGAGTTCAAGACCTGATATGGTGCCTCTTCAATCCATTTTGTGAAGTAGTCTACAGCCACCAGAATGTATTCATGGCCACTAGAGGACTTCAAGGAGATTCTGCCGATGACATTTATGCCCCAAGTGGCAAAAAGCCATGGTGTCGTTATGGGATTTAATGGAATGGGAGGCCGATGTTGTAGTTTGGTGAAGATTTGACACTTATGGCATTTCTGCACATACTTCGCACAGTCCTTATTCATGGTTAGCCAAAAATAACCCAGATTCATGATTTTTTGAGCCAAAGCAATGCCATTCATATGCGAGCCCCTTTCTCCACCATGGACCCATTCCATAATCTGTTGAGCTTCTTCTTCAGTCACACATCTTAGATGAATGTTGTCCCAGGCTCTCTTGTAGAACACATCCCCATTGGGTATAAAGTTAGAGGCTAACTGCCTCAAGGTCCTCCGATCTGCTTTGGAGGCTTCTTCTGGATATTTGCCATTCTGAATGTAGTTAAGGATATCCCAAAACCAAGGTTTGGTGTCTGCTAGCTAAAAATTCATACACATGGTGTAATACCCAGGTTGCCGCTTTACTTCAATGACAATAGGACTGTGTATTTCATTGTCACTCACATCTATCATTGAGGCTAAGGTGACTAGGGCATCGGCGAACTCGTTTTTTGCCCTTGGCAAGTAGTGAAATGAGAGTTCCTGAAAACTCTCTACTAAATCATTCAGGCATTGATGGTAAGGAACCAGATGCTCTTCTCTTATCTTCCATTTGCTAAGGGCTTGGGAGACAATTAGGTTTGAGTCACCATAGACTTCGAGGTAATCTATTCTCATATTGATAACCACTTCTAAACCAGCTATTCATGCTTCATATTCAGCCTCATTATTGGTCACTTCGAAGACTAGCTTGATTGTTATAGGTAGGTGATCTCCTTTTGGGGTGACAAGAACTATTTCGGCTCCATAGCCTTTGCTGTTAGACGCACCATCAAAGAATAGCTTCATACTTCAGGGTCTATGGTGAAGATATCCTCATCTGGGAATTCAGGCTTGAATAGTTCACCCTTTATAGGGGCTGCAGCCAGCTGGTCGGCGATTATGCTTTCTTTTACTGCTTTCCTCGGAACATACTTCAGGTCGAATGCTGTAAGTACTGCCATCCATCATGCCATCTTGCTGTCAAGAACTGGCTTCTCCATAAAGAATTTCAAAGGGCTCCTGTCAGCTAGCACATGGGTTATGTATGAGCATAGGTAATGCTGGAGTTTATGGCATACCCATACCAAACCTAAACATAGTTGCTCAATCTGATTATAATTAAGCTCATGAGCCAACATATGTTTGCTTAGGTAATAGATGGCATTTTCTTTGTGAGAATCTAAGGCATTCTGAGCTAACATTGCACCTATAGCTTCTGGAGTAACAGATAAATAAAGTAGTAATGGTTGACCTAGTCTCAGAGGTTGTAGCATAGGTGGATTCAGTAGATACTCTTTGATTCTATCAAAGGCTCTTTGGCATTCCTTGTTCCACTGCTTAGAGGCTCATTTTCTCAGTAGTTTGAAAACAAGTATGAAAACATCTGCCAGTTGTGCAATGAAATGATTAATGTACTGCAGGCGACCCATGAAGCTTTTGATCTCCTTCTTAGTTTTAGGTGGCATTTCTATGATTGCCTTTGACTTGGTAGGATCCACTTCTATACCCCGCTGGTTGACCAAATGTCCGAGGAACACACCTGAGGAGGCACCGAAGACACATTTGGCTGGGTTTAGCTTAAGGTTGTATTATCTGAGTCTCAAGAAAAATCTTTCCAAGGCTTCTAGATGTCCTTCGGGAGTTTCAGATTTCACCACCATGTCGTCTATGTATTCCTCGACATCTTTGTGCATCATGTCATGGAAGATGGTAGTTGCCATTCTCTGATATGTTACCCCGGCATTCTTCAGACCAAAAGGCATGACTCGATAACAGTAGGTGCCCCATTCTATTATGAAAGATATCTTTTCCTTGTCGTGAGGGTATACTTGGACTTGATTGTAGCCCGCATAGAGGTCGGTCAAGGAGACCATTGATGCACCTGCCATACGGTCTACTAATAAGTCAATGTGAGGCAAAGAAAACTCATCTTTCGAGCAAGCCTTGTTAAGATCCCTGTAGTCAACACATACGCGAATTTTTTCATCTTTCTTGGGGACAGGCACTATGTTGGCTAACCACGAAGGGTAAGTGATCGGTTCGATGAACTGATTGTCTAACAGCTTGGTTACCTCCTCTTTGATCTTTAAAGACCATTCTACCTTCATTCTACGCAGCTTCTGCTTAACAGGCTTCAGGTGTTCGTAGGTCGGGATCTTATGAACTGCGATGCTTGGATCTACCCCCACCATATCCTTAGGTTCCTATGTAAAACAGTCCATGAATTGATGAACCTTACCAATCAATGCTTGTGTATCATGATATGCAGATGCAATGTATGTGATTTTTGGTTTTTCCTTTATGCCATAATTGATTGACTCTTTGCCTTTTTCATTTTTTATTTCTTTTCTGTTTTCTTTTTCAGATGTCTCATTTAATGATGAATCAGATGAAGTAGAGCATAGAGAGTCGAAAAAGTAAGCAAAAAAGTCAAACTTTTTATTTCTGATAGAGTTCCCATCATCATGGGTTACATCAAAGGATAAGCCCACGGGGTGGGTCACAAAATCAAACTTGACATACTCGATTTCGACATCAAATTGGACAGACTTAGAAGACTCAGACTCAGAGGACTCAGTCATAGACTCAAAGGACTTAGATGGGGACATGACAAGGTCGGTGCTCTCCTCAAAATACCAGTTATTGGGTGGAGCTTGAGATGGGTGGATGTGCTTGGTGGAATCAGGTTCCGGGTGTTCGATGATCATGTGGATGGATTCAAAGAGAGAGGGCTCCATGCTTGTTTCCTAATCCTCCTCCAACAAATAGACTAGCTCGCACTCCTCTAGGCTGAGCCTGACATCAAAGAAAATTTTGAAACTAGGGATTAGTTTTCCAAAAATGGGGTAATACCAAGGCGCGGGAAAAGCACAATAAGGGAAATCTTCACCCTCTTTCACAAAATATCCATTCAAGGTTTTTAAGTAAAGGCGCATGGGCCAGTCATAATTCTCACCTCGGCTTTTGGCGTTAGCTCTCTGCTTGGCTCTTTCTTCCAGTTTTATTATGTCCTTTGATTTAGGTTCGTAGCCCAAGCCGAATGGAGCAGTGGCAGTAGGGCACTCTGAAAATTGGGCGATCCCTTGATGGTTCTTTCCCAAACCTAAACCTGGAAAATAATCCATTTTTTTAATCATATTATCCACAGCCATGTTTCCATACGGGTCAAAGTCAAAAGAAACGAATTCTTTACCTTCCCCTTGAATGAACTGGATAGTGTCAAAAGAGAAGCCTGATAGAGGAACAGTAGAAGGCTCTGGCTTGATTTCCAAAATTGGAACAAAGCTTGGAATGTCATTCTTCCTATGTACATCCACTTTGACTGTAATAATACTTGTACCATGGCAAAATTTTAACTTCTGGTGAAGAAAAGAAGGAACAACTTTGACTTGATGGATCCACGGCCTTCCAAGAAAGAGGTTAAAATAGGTCGAGACATCGATCACCTAGAAAGAGATCGGCATAGTGATGGGTCTAATAGTCACATTTAAGGTGGCAACACCTAACACCTCCCTCTTGGTGTTGCCAGAAGCTCTCACCACTTGGTCTGACGGAGTGAAATCCGTAGCCTCTAATCCTAGGTAGCTTGCCACTTTCAGTGGGCACAGTTTTACCCTAGGTCATTATGGTGATTTAGAGAGCTTGGTTGTGTTCCCCACCTTACGGGATTTCCTGGTCACTGAATGAAATAGACATGGTCTTAGCAGTGCTTGTCAAAGAAGCCACAAGAGTTTCAGGTGTGATGTCAATTGGAGCCTGGCACTGGTTCAAAGCCATGCAAAGAGCTTGGCGATGAGGGTACGAGGACTGAATGAGGCTCCAAATGGAGATATTGGCTTAGGTCTTCTTTAACTACTTCAAGACGGTATCCTCTTTAGGCTCATGGTGGGATTTCAACTTTTTAGCTGGAGGAGGAACAGTGTGGATGACTGGGGTAGTCTCTTTTGGTGTGGTGGGATGCGTTGGTGTTAGGACTCTCCCACTTCGGGTAATTGTGTCGATTTCATCAACAAAATTGTTTGGATCTAGGACACAATAATAGTTCGGAATGGGGTGGATCATAAAGACAGGGTCAGATTCATGTTCATCAAAGGCGATGAAATTGACATTTCCTTGGTGCCTTTAGAGAGGATTAGTGGTGATGTTAGGCTTGGGTTTGGGAGTGATAATGTCCCCACTATCAATAAGATCTTGAATCCTATGCCTTAGAGCTTTGTAGTCATTAGTTTTATGCCTAACTCCTTGGTGGTAGTCACAGTGCTCGTTAGCATTATAGTTCCTAGGCAAGGGATTCGGTGGTGCTCTTGGCTTTAAAGGTTTAATGAGTTGAGCTTCCAAGGCCTTCTTGTAGACAGTGCTTAGGGGCATGCCTAACTCAGAGAAGGTCCTTATTGATTCCAACCTCAATGGCTGATGATAGGAGACAACATTTATCTCTACCCCTTTTTGATTGGTAGCCTGAGTGGTATTGGAGGTGTAGTTAGTATTTCTACGGTACCTCGAGCTCGAGGACTAATCCTTGATTTGCCCAGATTGAATTAGATCTTCAATCTTAGAGGCGGTGGCGATAAGGGCTTTGAAGTCTAGGAGGTACTGGGTTTGTAGATGGACTTAGTACTGATAGAGGAGATTTTTGACAATGATGTCAATCTGCTTTTCTTTCGACGGGCGGTTCACCATTTGTACTACTTTGGACCTCCACCTCGTAAGGAACGCGATGAAGGATTCTCCTGATCTTTGCTTGGTGGTTTCCAAATCTCGGTGGTGACATCCACTTCAATGTTGTAATGGTATTGTTTGACAAATACATTGCATATGTCATCCCAACTCCTCTTGTGGTTTTGGTCGAGATCCAGCAACCACTTGACAGCAGTTTCGGTCAGAGATTGTTGGAATAACTAAGCAAGGAACTCGTCATCCACTCCAAATGGTCTCATAGCGCCCATATACATTTTGAGATGAGTCTTGGGGAATGTGGTGCCATTAAATTTATCCATGATCGGCATTTTAAATTTGGGCGGAACCCTCGCATTCGGGAAGATAGCTAGAGAGTCGACATCTATCATATCTTCATGTTTCTTGATATTCTTGAGAGTCCTCTCCATAGCTTCAAAATTTTCCATTAGTTTCTTAGCTTTTGGAAAGATAGAGAAGTCTCCACTTTGAAAAAGATTCATAGCGGGGAAGGGGGCAGTGGTATTTAAGTCCAGAGCAAGAGAAGTGGGGGTGTAGGGAGCCTTCCCTTTATCAGTCAAATCGATAATGGAAGGAGTGAAAGTAGGGGCATAGCTTGTACTAGCCTGAGTGGAAGTAGGCTCGACATGGGTAAGAGGAATAGAGGTAGTGGCGTTGGTCATTTCCTTAACTTGGTTGATGATGAACTGATGTTGGGTGTTGATAGCATTAGTGAAGTTGGCAGATTGGGTATTGAGAGCATTGGCGAAGGAGTCAGCTTGTGTTTTAAGGGCGGTGGTGAGTGCATTTTGAAAAGTTTCCTCTTGTTTCTTGAGGAGGCTGGCGAAAAAAGTGTTCATGGCATCCTGATCAAAGGTGTTGGCCATTGGTACCTTCAAAAGAAAGGAAAAGAAAGGGTAAGAATTTACACTGGAAAAGGACAGACATATGCAATGGTATATCGGGAAAAAGATTCCCTTCACCGAGTTTATTGGTTGAGTATTATTGGGTAATCGACCACCGATTTTGGTAAACAAGGTGAGAAGACTCTACTCTTGAGTTTCTTATGCATGTATGCATGTTAATGTCATGATGCATGTCAAAAAAAAAGTTTCATGGTTTATGCACAAGCTCTTTGTTTATTATGGTTCATAGAACCTAAGGTCAAAGGCTAAGGAAACTATATGCACAAGGGTGAAGGGTAGGTTGGTTTAAGGGTCTCCCAACATACTCAAAGAGAGTTGTTGAGCCAATGCTACTCACCATCCAAATGTTTTCCTAAATCTAGTGCTAGGCAAGGAGCCTTTATTATGCAAAATGATGCATGAAAGTCAAATTAAACTCAAGTGCCAAATGGAGATTATTTTGAAAAAAATTCAAACCAAATAGTAATCCTCTTTATTTGCTTTCCTTTTATTTGAAAAAAGGATGGCAACTATTCCTCAGTAGAGTCGCCAACTGTGAGGCCTCGCTCGAATGCCCCTCCCCTCGCTCGAGAAAACATTGAAATTGTTGCCTTAAGGAAAGGCGAGCAATTTTTAAGGGAGTTAAAGTACAAGTTTTGGTGCTTACGATTAGAAATGACTATCGTTTCAGAAAATTGATTTGATTTTTGAAAGAGATTTGGGAGTCGCCACCCTAATTTATTTAAATGAGAAAATTAAGGAAAAACCCAATTTAACTCCAATTTATTAATTTTTGATTAATTTACACAAGGATAAAGTCACTAGTCCTCAAACCAAGTTGAGCTCAGGGACTAGGTATTTGGTTTAAAATAATCTCAATTTGGCTCTTTAGTTTAATTTGACTTGAAAATTGATTTTATGGATGGCAAGTATTAATGACGATTATAGAGTGCATGATCATGACATATTTATGAAATATATGGGAAAAATAAAAAGCAAGTATTTAAACATCCATAAGCAAAGGAGATTATTTCCTCTAGCCCTTATGGTTATTAGGAAAATCACAAGATCGCTCATTTACTTCAAAATTAATTGACTAATAACATTAATTAAAATTTACAATGTACAATGGAAAAATGAAGGGGGAATGGGATTGATTGGGATTTGGATTTGAAACTTAGATTTTGATTCTAAGCTTGCTTACGTAACCCATTGAATGGGGATCAAAACCCACGTAGTTCATTCTACGGTGAAGTGGAGGGGTTTAAGGATCGGTTAGATTTGATTGGATTGATTTGATTTGGAGTTTGAGTAAAGGTAAGAGATTATACCTTCTTTTTGGGTTTGTGTGGTGGGAGAGTGGTTTTGTCGGAGCGGAGTTCCATTTTAAAAAAAATGAGGATAGGAGGGTGGATTTAAAAAAAAAAAATTTAATTTGATAATATGGTTGCTTAATTACCCAATTTGTAATTAATTAAATGGATTAATTAATTAAAGTGATTAATTAAAAGGATTAATTAATCAAATTGAGTAAAGATTAATTAATTAAAAAGAATTTAATTAATTAATTATAATTAAATAGGGTGATTACTCAAAATGAGTGTGAGAAAAATAATTAGAGAGGGAGAGAAGAGAGCAAGTGGATAACTATCAATAAATGCTCAAGGGGTGAAGTGAAATGAGGGATGGAGGGGGGTATTTATAAGAAAAATATGAGGGGTGAAAATACCAAAAAGGGCTGAAAGAGGGGCAAAAATGTCATTTTCGGGCAAGGGGTATAGCCGCGAGGGCTACTTGCGGATGCGCGTTCGCGAGACAGTTTGGCTAACGTCCGCCAAAAGGGATGGCGGACGCTCCAGAAAGCCGCCAGCCCATCTTGTGGACGTGTCAGTGCGAACGTGCCAAATGGCACACGGCGTTCGCAGGTGACCTGGCACGTCAATATACGCGCCACGCGGTGTCCTTGAGATAGTCTCTCAGACGTGAGCAGGAGTCCTGCGGACGCGCTGCCTAGCCTCGCGGACGTCCACGAGTTGTCTCAGTTTCCAGGCCGTCTCGTTCTCCATTTCAACATTCGGGATTTTCGAGTCAGTTTTCAATGATTTCGGGTCAATTTTTGGGGTATTCTGAAGTCTGAAAAATTACCGGTTAGTGGTGTTGAATCCGAAATTAATTATCAAACAGTTTGGCAGTGAGTTTTATAAAAAATCTGGTCAGTTTTGGGAAAGTGTTGTCTGGTACAGAAAGTCCAGTCAGAATTGAAAAAGTGTCAGTTTGGATAGAAAAATATTCCTGTCAGCTCTGGTAAGTTCGGAAATAATTTTGGAGGTGCTAAATCGAGGGTTCATAATAATTAATTTCGAATCCACCGACACTGACTCGTAATTTTTCAGAATCCAAAAAGCCTCAAAAACTGACCTGAGAATCCTGAAAAGTTAAAAAAATCCTAAAAACCAGCTTGATAGCATGGATAGGTGCGCCGTCCTCGAGGATAACTAGCAGATCCGTCGGTACTCTGCTCAGAGACTCCGGCTATCATGACGGTGGCCGTCAGATCTGCCGTCAGATCCTCCTTAACGCGCTGATGCGCATCAGGTCTGCCGTCAGTCTACCCAATGTTAGAGTAGGGCAGACGACCGGCGACAACCTCTAGCAAGGCTAGAGGATCCACACAGATCCCTACCGGCTGTCCCGACGGCTGGTCCCCATTCAACCCTACCCTTCTAGTATTTTCATATTTTCTCTTTCTAAAATACCCCTACCTCATTTTACCTATAAATACCCCCTCCTCCTCTTCATTTTCCTTCACTCCTCAAGTTTGTATTGATAGTTATCCACTTTCTTTCTCTCTCTCTATCTCATTCTCTCTTTGAGTAGCCCCTAAAATTAATTAAATTCTCTTTGATTTTAATTAATTTTAGTCAATTAATCACTTTAGATTAATTAGTTAATTAATCATTTTAATTAATTAATTAATCCATTTAGTTAATTAGATTAATTAGTTAATCACTTTAATTAATCAATCAACTTAGTTTATTAGTTAATTAAATACTCTCCTTGAGTAATTAATCAAATAATTTAATCCTCATTAGGTTAATTCAATTAAATCCACTCCCCTAGAGTAGGATTCCTGTTGACCTAAATTTAGTTTTTAATTTAGTCAATCTCTATTTTGATATTGACAATCAAATTGAATAGTTCTAAAATTTCAATTGAGTTTGTTTTTGACAGATAAAATAACTAGAAAGAACTTGGTATTGAAGAACTTAGAAAAATCTCTAAGTATTCTACATGTCTTGTAAATCGCGCCCGCAATATGCACATCGCGACCGCTACCACTATATCGCGACCCTAACCTAGCTAAAACCCAAAATTCACAATTCAGGCAGTAAGGTTCGCGGGCAGTGTTGCGACCACAACATAGAGCGTGAAATGAAGATCGCAACCGCAACATACTTGTCGCGAACACGACATTCATATGCTGAGAAAAAGTTACAATGGTAACTTCAATAGAAAATGAAATGGTGCTAGTGTCACTAGCCATTGGGCAGATATGAAGATCGCAACTGCGAAACATCTATAGTGACCATGAATCATCATTAGCGAGTGCAATATTGAAATGCGACCGCGAAATTGGTCTGACGAGCATTTAATGCTGATTTTGTTACTGTTGCAGGCAGATTTGGTTGAACACTTTTGTAACAACTCTTTTGATGGATGGACATTATAAATACCCTATCAAAAGAGTTAAGGAATCATCAATTACTAATTCAACAACCAAACTCTTACAAATTTAATTCTTAAACTTTCAATTTTCTTTAAACATATTGTGTGTTTGTTGTAAGAGCATTCATTGCTCAAAAAGGGTTTGAGTGTTAGCCATTAAACACTTGTTAGGTTAGGGAGTGATCCTTTCTAAAACTCTTGTTAGGTTTGAGTGTTAGCCTTAGTGAAAACACTTGTGAAGTTTATAGTGTGAACCTTGAAAAACACTTGTAAAAGTTTGGTGTGAGCTTAAACACTAAGTTGGGAGTGAACTTGTTAAAACTCCATAGATAGTAAAATACCCAATTGTTGATTGGGGAGTGGATGTAGGATTGGTTATAATCTGAACCACTATAAATCTTTGTGTCTTTCTATTCTTCTTACTCTTACTTAATTAATTTTTTTAATTGCCCACCAATTCAACCCCCCTTCTTGGTTCATCTTGGGCTACAAGTGGTGTCAAAGCATTGGTCTCATTTTTACAAACTTAAGTGTGTGAGAAAATATCAAAATGGCCAATGAAGGGATCAATCACCTCAAGCCTCACTTTGATGGCACCAATTATGCTTATTGGAAGCATAGAATAGAAGTCTATCTTGAATGGAAGTCTATCTTGACAGTGACATTGTGGATCTATGAGATAGTGTGCTTGAAGAATGGAAACCTCTATCAAAGGTGGTTGAAGGTGTTGAAGAGTTGATTCCAAGAAAGGAATGGGTGGATGCTCAAAGAAGAGCCAATGGAAAGAATAAAAGAGCAATGGCAATTCTTCTTAGTGCTCTCTTTAGAGAAGAATGTGGGACAATTCATCAATGTTTAAGTGCTTTTAGCATTTGGAACACATTGGAGAACTACCATGAAGGCTCCAAGCAAGTCAAGTCTAAGAAGATTCAAATGTTTGTTCATAAATATGAACTCTTCAAGATGAAGCTAAGTGAGAATGTAACCGATATGACCAATTGATTACTTGGCATTGTCACTAGCTTGAGGAAGTTTGGAAAGAGTTACTCTTTGGAAGATATCAACAACAAGATTCTTAGAGCACTTCCAAAGAAGAACTTTGAATCTAGAGTTTTATTAATTGAAGAAGCTCATGATCTTGAGAGGGTTCCAACCGATGTTCTTATTGGGAAGCTTCTTACTCATGAGATGACTTTAGAAAAGAAGTTCAAGTTGTGAAGAAAAAGGCTTTTACTCTCAAATGCTCTAAAGATCATGATGAAGAAAGTCAAACTGACTTGGATGAGAGTGAAGAAGAAGATGATGAATTGGAAATGTTTTCAAAAAGAGTGAAGGAGATCATCAAAAGCAAAAAGAAAAGATCCTTTAGAAGGCCTTCTTCCAACTCTACCTCAAATGCCTATTCCAATAAGGAAAATAAAAGTGAAGTGACTTGCTATGAATGTGGAAAGCAAGGCCACATCAAACCAGAGTGTCCCAAACTCAAGAAGAAAAAGAAGTGGGGCAAGGAGAAAAAGAAGAACTTCAAGGCTACATGGGATGAGGACTCTTCCAAGAATGAAGAAGTGGAAGAGATTGCTAATCTATGCTTCATGGCCTTGGAGGACTCTCCTAACAAGGTATGCTCTACATCTCTTTCTTGTGATGATTTAAATAATGGTAATGATGATGATGTAGATAATGATGAAATCCTAGAAGCCATGGTTTTAAAATATAAAAAATATTTTTCAAAAATGAAATTTTACAAAGAAAAGTATTCAAAACTTGAGGAAGATTTTAAAAGCTTAGGAAAACTTGTTTTGAGTTTAAAAACATCTAATGCAACTCTTAAAAGCTCTTTGGATGAAGTAACTTCTAAAACTTCCTCTGTTGAATCCTTATATAAGGAAAATAATTCTTTAAAATTGGAAGTTGAGGAATTAAGAACCTCTATTTCAAAATTTCATAAAGGGAATGAAGCTTTGGATACACTTATTGTATCTCAAAGACCACCTCTAGTAAAATATGGTCTTGGCTTCAATAACTCATCTACTTCTACATCCTCATCCCCCTTTTTTGTTAAAGCCTCTACACCTCAAACTTCTAGCATATAGGTTGTTCATAAGGAGGCAAATGCACACACAAAACCTTCAAATCCCAAAAAGATTGAGAAAGGTTCACATGACTCAAGAGCCAAGCCTCAAAGAATCAATCATACATTTAAATACAACAAGAAGTATGATCATAATCACCCACAATCACAATTTCATTCATGTTCTTGTGTGCACTATAAAAATGTTGCAAATGTGCCAAAATCTCATAACAAAATGGCAAGGCATAAAAGGACATATAAGTCAAAGCTAAAATGCCATTATTGTATGAAGGAATGCCACATCAATATATTTTGCTATATTAGGAAGGCTCAATTAAAGCTTGAGGAACCTTCCAAAACTAACCTCCAAGGACCCAAATATGTTTGGGTACCTAAGAAAAGATGAATTGACATTTCTTGTAGGTATGTCTTAAGTCCACCTCAAATCAAAGTGAATGGCATGTAGATAGTGGATGTTCAAGGCATATGACCAGAGATGCTAGCCTTTTCATCTCATTAAAGAAAAAGCAAGGACGTAATGTCACATTTGGAAACAATGCCAAGGGTAAGGTAATTGACATTGGATCAATTGGTAAGGAAGTTTGTACCCTAATTGAAGATGTTTATTTGGTTGATGGTTTAAAGCATAATTTATCAAGTGTAAGTCAATTATGTGACAAAGGTAATATAGTCATCTTTGACTCCAAAGAATGGAAATACCTACATAATTAACTTATACAACTTACTTATCCACAATTTCAAGTGTCTTGTATCTATTAGCAATGAATCATGGCTTTGGTATAGAAGGCTTGGACATGTAAGCATGGAATTAATTCATAACCTAAGCAAAGATGTGCTAGTTGATGGGCTCCCATGAATCAAATTCTCAAAAGACAAGATATGTGGACCATGCCAAATGGGGAAACAACACAAATCTTCCTTCAAGTAAAAAAATGTTGTAAGTACTTCTAGACCTTTTCAACTTATTCATATGGACTTGTTTGGAACTAGTAGAGTTAGTAGTTTGAGTGGAAAATTATATGCATATGTACTTGTTGATGATTATTCTAGATTTACTTGGGTAAGTTTCTTAACTCATAAGAGTGATGCCTTTGTTGTCTTTAATAGTTTTGCAAAAAAAGTTAAAAATGAAAAAGGTTATTTAATTTCAAAAATTAGAAGTGATCATGGAAAAGAATTTTAAAATTAATCCTCTGAAAAATTTTGCATTGAATTTGATATTTCTCATAATTTTTCATCCCCTAGAACACCACAATAAAATGGTGTTGTAGAAAGGAAAAATAGAACATTAGTGGAAATGGCAAGAACAATGCTCAATGAGTATAGTCTTCCTACATACTTTTGGGCGGAAGCCGTTAACACTTCTTGTTACATTGCAAATAGAGCTTTTAAAAGACCAATTTTGAATAAAACATCTTATGAGTTATGGAATGGAAGAAAACCCAAAATCTCAAATCTAAGAGTATTTGATTGCAAGTGCTATATATTGAATACCAAGGATAATCTTGGGAAATTTTCATCTAAAACGGATGATGGCATCTTTCTAGGCTATTCCAACTCTAGCAAAGCATATAGGGTCTTTAACAAAAAAAATTTAGTAGTTGAAGAATCTATGAATGTTATTTTTGATGAATCTAGTAAGCTTGATCTTAGGAAAGGTAGTGCTCTT
>CATKHJ010752979.1:0-10120 GCA_949750685.1 Vernicia montana
GTATTCTTTCTTAAATGAATCCCATTGTGATATTAGTGATTATTCTTGGATTCATTCATACTTTCTTTCGTAAATGAATCCCATTGTGATATTGTTAATTATTCTTGGATTCATTCATTATATCTCATGTCAGTGAATCCCATTGTGATAACATGATCATCTAATTATTCATATCATTTGTAAAGCTTCGAACTATTCTATTCGCTTACATTATTTAGTATCTAGTCGGCATAACATATTGTCATTGTGTATTCACTGAGATTTTATAGCTCACTCCATTGTTGTTTATTTTTTTTCAGGTGTTATAGAGGTTGAGACGAGGTAAAACTCAAGCTTCATCTTCTCGCTTGGGGGTTACTCCGTCCTTTCTTTTATATTTTGTCATTATGAGTATGTCTCAATGAATATGTATCTCCAAGAGTCAAAGTCTAGAGTTCCATGGTTATTGTGATATTGTATATAATGATTGAATTATGTTTATTCAATTTGGGATTGTAATATATGGCATATTACCTTATTGTATTTATTGGAATTCCTTTGATGAATGGATGATGTGAATTATTATTATAGTAATGTGTTGGGGTTCTGATATGAGAATCGTATATGCATGATTGGATTTAGTATAGTATTGGATTCTACGAATTTTCGGTGGCCTTACGCCTACCTATGTCCTAAGACCGTCGCGGCTCGTAAGTCGGGTCGTGACAGTATGTATCTATGAAAGTTGATTTTCTGAGGTATTTATAAGATGTGAATTCTTACATGAATTGAGCATAAATTTATTTAATCGATTTGGATTAGGATGGTGATTTGCACGTTTTTAGCTTTCAATTAGGAACTGAACTGGTGGATAAATTAACTTGGTCTTTATATTCTTGAGCTTTTAATTATATTGAATTGGGTCGGATCCATAATCATGCTCGGTATTTTTTTATTCCTTATCAAACTCCAAAACATAATAATAAAAATTCTATTACCAATATAAGAAAAAGTGAAACTGTCCTAAATTAAAATATTTACTTTTATTGCTCATTTAATTTATTGGATATCTAATTCAATCAACTTTTTTTTTTTTTATTTAATTCTACCATTTTTTTTTTTTGAGGATTAAATTCTACCAATTTTAATATGATTGAAAGTTACATTTGATTGCTTGAACCAATGTTAAATATAAGGATAGCTAAAAGCTACGTACATGTGTGAAATCTAAAAGAAAAAAACTCAACAATTATAAAGAAATATTTTTTAAAAATTTAGTCCTCCACCTAGGAAAGAGAATGCCACACATATAATGTCCTTTCATATATATAGATAGCAATGTTTTGCATAAACCTATTACGACAATTAAGAAAAGGCTCTAGATAAAGGGTAAGAAATTGATTTAGATAAAGGCAATAGTTTTGACATTAAGAAGAAAAATATAAAAGCTTTAGTAAGTATTACGCAAAAAAAAAAAATGGCAAAAGTAATACTTTCTTGAAACAAGGGCATCGACTATTATAATAATGACAATAATTTTAGATTTAATAACAATATGATTGTTTTTCAAATGAAAATGATTTTTACCTTCATGAGCAACATTTTGATTTAACAAAAGTAATTTCATAACAATATGATTGTTTTTCAAATGAAGATTGTTTTGCCTTCATTGTAATTACAATTTCAAACCATTCAAAATGTAAATATTTCAAAGCATAACTTTTAATATAATACAATAAGGGTTTAATCAGGTGTGGTATGATTGATCTTTTCATCTCCGTTAAGGATGTGGAAAGTGGAGGTTTTAAATTCAAATCTCCCAAACTACAAAATAATTGTTATCAATTTAGCGATAGATATTAAAGGGAAAGGCTACCTCATATTGTGTAACTTATAATATTAGTTGAGTGTTCTCCTCTCTAGTATCAAAATAATAATAATAATACAACAAGGAAAAATTCTTGCCTATATTAAACATAGACAAGAATAAAACATGGATTAGTGTATGTACCTAATATAGATAAGACTTATCTATGATAGTAACAAAGACTAAAACATCCCAACATCAAAGAAAAGTAGTATTTTAAAGAAAATGTTGAAAATAAAGTCATGCAAGAAGTTCATCTTCAAAATTCCAACTATACAAATAGAAGTTTCCCTCTTAACGACTTGTAGAATTTCTATTTCTTTGTTGTTTTTAAAGCTCAACTACAATCAAAATGATTAACACAAGTTATATTAGTAGTTTTAAATTGGACTATATAAACTACTTTCCATTTCTTTTCATAATTGATATGGGATCTCATGGATTAATTAAATTTTTGAAATTATTAAACTCAATCTGTATCATATGATTAAATATAATGTTATTTATTAATACTACGATTTAATTAAGCAGTCCAATAAACCAAATGGATTTTTAGGGTCATTCTTTTATAATAAAATTATAGTACTTATATAACTTTCTCATGTATGCAAACAAAACTCCATGCAAACTAATCACAAATTTTATATTACAACTAATTTATTGTAGGTAATTCATGCTATATTCACCACACTCAATTATATATATATATATTAGAAATAACTTACAAAATTATAACATGTTTTGATATTTTGATGACTTAACAATATTGTTAAATTAACACACATATATATTGTCAATTAATGATTAATTTAAAAAAAAAAACTATATTCAACTCATGAAGACATTGAGAACATCAACACCATCACCTAGCTTGCTAGAGACTAATTCAATGAGTTAATTCATATATTGTTTCATTTTTTTATTTTATTAATATAAAGTTATTAATTAATAATAATATTAGGCAAAAAAAATTAATATTAATTAATTATTAACTAAGTTTTTTTTTGCCAAAGTAATTATTAACTAAGTTAATATGTCCCACCATCTCAAGACAAATCTAAGAAGATAAAGGAAAGCCAAAACTTTTCCTAATACGATATAGATTAACGCACTTGAAAAAAAAAAAACAGAAAAAGCCATTCTATAAATACCCTTTTTTTTTATTACAAGTTCTCACAATTTTCAAGTTGGGTTTTTTCTATTCTATTTGTTTTACATTAACCATGTCTTCAAAGAAGATAACGCTTAAGAGCTCCGATGATGCCATATTCGAATTGGAGGAGCCAATCGTTTTGGGTTCCCAAGCCATAAAGCACATGATAGAAGACGGCTGCGCCGACACTGCTATTCCTTTGCCCAATGTCACCGGCCGTACTCTGGCGAAGGTGATTGAATACTTAAAAAAGCATTATGAGTTGGTGACTGAAGGCAAGGACAAGAATTATGCTGGCGATGAGTTAGAAGAGATCAAAACTTGGGATTCTAATTATGTTAAGGAAGTTCAGGGTGATCAGGAAATTTGGTTTGATTTGATTATGGCTGCAAATTATTTGAATATTAAGGGTCTTTTGGATTTGCTTTGCAAAGCTGTGGCTGACATGATGAAAGGAAAGAGTCCTGAAGATATTCGCAAGATTTTTCACATCAAGAATGACTATACTCCTGAGGAAGAAGAAGAGGTTCGCAGAGAGAATCAATGGGCATTTGAGTAGGTTTTAGTATGATTATAGAGTTGAGTTGGTGCATTTGTGAGATTTTGGTTGGTTTATGTTTTTGGTGTTATTAGGAGGTAAATTAGTATTATATTAAAAGATTAGGAGATTAATTAGCTTTGCTTGGCTTTGTTTGTGTTATACTTCAATTAGTTGTAGAATGGAGGGATTATTAGTGAAATTTAATCATTTAACCTTTTAAAAAAATCCTAATTTGATTTGATTATCACGTATTTGTTACATAAATAATAAGTTTGAACCATTAAAATCATTAGGTTAAATTGATAATCATATGGGTTTGTGATTGAAAATCATTTATTAATCTTATTGGATTCAATTTGCATATTTATTGATCTCTTCGATTAGTATCAATTAAACTGATGAAAAATCTTAAACCCTTTGCTCTGGTATTTGTACACTCGTATATAAGGAGTGAGAAGACTAACTAATAATTTTTTATACATTAAAAAATTTATTTCTTTAGACTTGTTCACAGGCCTGATTTTTTTTTTTTTTTTTTTTTAATCTAGTTCACATGCCTTATTGTGGGTCTAAATTTGTGAAAAATTTTAGAAGTCGAACAGGCTGAGCCTCTGTAAAATTTTGCATTTTTCAAATCCTGGCTTCACAATGAAATGATATAGGTTTCTGTAATTGAGTTGGCAAGATACAGAGAATATATAAAACCAAATTAATAACCTAATTAACACTATATATATATATATATATATAGAGAGAGAGAGAGAGAGAGAGAGAGAGTGCTAAAATTAATTCAAGAGTCCTCAACACCGAACTCTCCCCACCGAATATTGTGCTTGGCAGCAAGATAGTGAACACCAACTGGACCAGTGCTACCATATGGGTAGAGCTCTGGAGCAATCTTTTTCTCTTCTAATTCCTTTAGTAATGGTGTGAATACTCCCCAGGCTGCATCAAGCTCATCACTTCTTATAAACAACCTTCGCTCGCCTTCTATAACATCTAAGAGCAGCCTTTCATATACATCTGGAATTTCTCTTTTATACCTTTATCAAAGCAACTTAGTATTAGAGGATTACTTAATTTTGGTTGATTTTCATTACCATTATTGTAATGCAACACCTAGATAAACATAAATTTATATGGAGCAGTAATGCGTAGTAGTTTAGTTTTTCTTACCTTGATTTGTAGAGTAAATTAAGGTCACTGAGATCCAACCTCATTCCAAGGCCTGGAACCTTGTTGTTGATCTTGAGATAAATAGCTTCATCAGGTTGCACTCGAAGCACAAGCTCATTGGTGGTCTTATCTAAATCAGTTCCGAAGTTTCGGTTGTACAAGTTACCAGGAACATGTCTGAACTGAACTCTGATCTCCACTCTGAATGCGAATAGCAAAATTTTCAGTATGACAAAATAAAGAATTTTTTATCTTTGAAAAGCTGAGGAGAAGATTTACTCACCGTTTCGAATGAAGGGCCTTTCCTGCTATCATTAGGAAAGGAACTCCATCCCATCGAGCATTATCAATGAAGAGTGTTGCTGCTGCAAAAGTTGGTGTGAGGCTGTTATTTGATACTGTTGGATCATCAGTATATGCAGGATATGATACATTTTCTTTGCGTTGGCCGCCTTTATATTGCCCAACAACTGCATCTTCTAGCTGTACAGGTCTAATTGATCTCAAAACCTTCACCTGATTCAGGGCCACATTAATCATCAAAGATAAATTTGTTTACAAGTTGTTGGACAATTCTGAAGATTAATTTTCTATACCTTTTCATTCCTGATGTCTTCTGCATCTAAGCTGACAGGTGTTTCCATTGCGAATAGTGCTAGTATTTGTAGCAGATGATTTTGCATAATATCTCGGATGATTCCATAGTTATCAAAGTACCTAGAAACCATAGAAAAAATAACATTGAAGAGCAACTATATATTGTCTCAATTAGGCACAAAATGACTTAGTAGGGAAAGTAAATTGAACTAACCTGCCTCTTTTATATGTTCCAAAATCTTCAGAAAATATCAATTGCACATTGCGGATGTAGTTCCGGGACCATAAAGGCTCAAAAATAAGGTTAGAGAAGCGAAGCACCAACAGATTCTCAACAAGTTCTTCGCCCATGTGATGGTCGATTCTGCGGAAGGATTTAGCAATGGTCAAAGGGGTGCAAGCATTTCAAAGTGTCTCTCTCATGAGTCTCCGAGAGGACATTCCAGCAGTAAAAGTTTGAGATTTCTGTTGAGACGTTTTATGTTTGAATCTTAATGAGTAGGGAAGGGGAGAACTACTCTCATCGCAAAGCTGGTGCAACGAGTCCAGAAACGAAAAAAAAAACAGATCTCTCACATCCATAGAGCAAACTAAAATGCCCAAAAGTCATGTGTACCTGAATATTTGGTCCTCACTCAGATATTTCTTCAAGCACATTGTCATTTCCCTCGACGAGTCTATGTCACGACCAAAAGGTTTCTCAACAATGACCCTAGTCCACCCATTGTCTGAAGAAGCTCGTCGTTTCGCACATCTCACCACATCCACAAACATACTTGGAGGTATTGCCAAGTAAAACAACCTATTTGACAGTCTTCCTGACTGAAAGAAGGATTGAAGATATTATTTATGATAGAGACATTATCCACAGCTATTTATGGTCTTTTCAGTAGATTGTATGTGTATTAATTTGGTACCTCTTTCTCTTTGAGCTTTTGTTCTAACTCCAGGAAATGCTCTTCAGAACTATATTGACCTGAATGGTAAAAACATTTCTTAAGAAAACGATCTATCTTTTCGTCGCAATTTTCCCTGAAATAATTGAATTGTGTCAATAAGTGCAAAACTATAATAATCTTGGAAATATTGAGAATTATTTGCAAAAGGGTTGAACACCTTTTGTCTACTCTGCAAGTGAGAGTTTTGCTAATCATGTTCCTCATCTCCTCATCTGTCATTATACTACGTGCATAGCCAAAAATAATAAAATTCTGTGCAGAAGCAATTAAAGAGATGAAAATTCAATTTTGAGTCAGCAATTGCTTAGATACATTGATGATATATATATCTGTATATATTTGTTTTACCTCTGGGAAGCGATCTTCGTAGAAAAGAGCAAAGAGTGCTGGGAATATCTTGCTCTTGGCAAGCTCCCCTGAAGCTCCAACAACAATAATACTAAGACAAGGAGACTCTGCTTTCTCTGTTTTTTGTAGTTGAAGATCTGTCTCTTTAGCTGAAGTTTCAACATGTTCTAGAGCCAAAGAACTTGAAATTGCACCTACTCCATAAATGATAAACCCATCTCAAATTCAACAACACTAATCAAGTAGAAGGAAGAAAATAGCCAAATGCTTGAAAATTAAAAAATAAATAAATAAAAGTAATTACTCTGGCATTGCACATTTGATGCTTTGAGCTGATGAAAATGCTTGCTTTGATGAATTCTTGAATTCTTCTGAGGATTCCAACAAGCAAAACAAATTCTTGAAGATATTACCTTATGATTAACTGCAGATATTGTGGAAAATTTGCACGAGGAAGAAAAAGAACAAGAATTCAAACGTATAGCCATGCAAATTTGTTGGCTGGTAGAGATCAGAATTGTTCTGTAAAGGAAATAACAGAAGCAATCATAAACTTTATAACTTGCAGATATTTCTTGGATGATTAGTTTCTGAGGATTAATTTAAAACTTGTCTATATGTGTCTAAATAAATAAAATCCAACCAAGAAATATGTTCTTTAATATTTTTGATAAATGTTGTCCTTTTTATGTCTATGGACACCAACAAACAAACCTTAAAACTACCTAACCTTTTTGCTTTCGGGAACTCAAACAACTTTTCCTTATCTGTCTGCAGAGTGTAGATGGATGTTGGGCTTCTGACTTTCAGATAAGATGCTACAACTATAACCAAACCCTTTTTTTTTTTTTTTGCTTAATAGCTAAATTTACCTTCAACTTTACACATTTTTACAATTATATTCTTTTTTTTTTTTTTTATATCAATTCTATCATAATTTAGAAATTTAGTTGCAATTCTACTTCAAGTCATAATTATAAAAAAAAAATTATTAATTAAAAGAACAAAAAATCAAATTGATCTTTAAAATTATTATATTATATTGTCAATTAAATATTTAAATTTCTATTCAAGTTAATTGAACCCTTTAATATTGTATATTTGATTAATTGAATTATTAGTATGATTAAATTATTATTTCATCTATGAAATATGACATAATTAATTAATTCGTTCTTATTTTTTTTGAAACTACCTATTTAATCATTCCGTCAATTTTTATTCTTAAATACTTATAAAAAATTAAAATACTCATCATTTATTCAATAATCAAATTTCCAGAATTTATAGTTTATTTACTTAAATAATCAAAAAGCTCAAATCATGTATCTATCAATAAAAAAATAAAAGCCAAAATTGAATCTGTTTTCCAAAAAAAAGCCAAAAAAAAAAAAATCATCAAATTTCTAATTGAATCAGACTATCTCTTTTTCCAATACCCACTTCACCTCCACCCACTCCGCCATCCGTTTTCACCACCACCACCGTAGTCGCAGTCTCCAAAACCACCATCATGTGTGATCGCGGCTGATAAAGGAGAATGAATGGTGATTGACGAAGGCCAAACCAAATCGGCGCACGAAGGCCAAGCTTTGGATCGACGAATACCTTGCTCAGTTCATCACAGTCTGGGCTTACTGGAATCGCAAAAATCGAGCCCAAGCTCATTGTGATATGCGTCGGGCTTTGTTTGGTGTGCGAGATTGACTTGAACGGCGACGATGGAGGACTTGTTGCTGGTGCTCGGTAGTTGGAGCAAAGATGGCAGTGAAAATGAAGTGGTGAGAAGTGGTGATAAGAGAGAGAAAGAAATAAAGAATGAGGGTATTTTGAGAAAAAAAAAATATATTTATTTTTTTATAGAAAAATTTGTTAAAAAAAATAACGAAAAAATTAAATAGTACGACGGAATCAAAATGTATGGATGAATTAGTTAGTTTTTAAAAAATTATGAATTAATTAATTAATTAGATCAAATCTCAAAAATAAAATAGTAATTTGTCTTATTAATATTTTATCAAATTCACAAAGTTAAATAACTTATTAATTTCTATCGAAATTTAAAAATTAAATTGGTATTATGATATTTGATAAAAAAAAATTTTGACTGTATGGTATAATAAATTCTAAAGTCAATTTTACTTTTACTATTCAAATAAATATGAAATTATTAATATTATTATTTTCAATATAACTTTAGTGTATAATTAATTGAGATAAAATTTTAAAAAAAAGTATAATTATTAGAAAATGTAAAATTGAAGGTAAATTTATCTATTAACCTTTTTGGGAGTTAAAATTTTAATTTCTTCACATATATATTTTTTTCTACCCTCCAATATCCCATTCCCACCCTTCAACATCTGACTTTCGGATAGTTAAGAGTTTTCCCTTATCAAAGTGCACCAACTGGCTCGATGGCCCATTAAAAGTGTTTATTATTTAGAATACTCGCTGGTTTGGACTGAATCCATCATATTCATAATTAGACACTTTACTCCAATTTGACTCTTGAAAAAAAAAAAAAAATTATTTCTTCAAAAAAACAAAAAAAAAATAATTTATAATTTTTCTAAAAATTAGTTTAAAGTTTTATTTCCAAAATAAGCAAATCAAGAAAATCCTTAAATAGTAAATATATTAGTTTTTTTTTTTAAGTATTGGATAATTATATTTATTCAAAAATGTGTACGACTCTTTTAGTTGGAATTTCATAAAAAACTATTAATACAAAGATTTTTGAACATTAAAATTAAGAAATATTATGATTAAGTGAATATACATTCATTCTCTAAATTTATAACTGCAAATGAGCCAAGTTTAACCATGTTTTCAGGCTCAGCTCTGTTTGTTTTTGTTTTTTTTTTTCGGAGTTCAAGCTCGATTCGAGTTTGAAAATTCCATTCGAGCTCGGCTCATTTAATCACTCGAACAGCTCGGACTCGACTTGAAATTAGCTCGTCAAAAGCTTGTTTATATTAAGCTCGAGCTCGTTCCAAGCTCGTTTTGGTAAGCTCGAGCTCGTTTTATGCTCGTTTTGAGCTCGTTTCTAATAAAAATTGTCTCAGAAAATACATATTAATAAGACAAACAGATCCAAAAATAATAATTTTGCATTACATGTTCAAAAAATATATATATAAAAACATCATCCAATCATAAAATACTTAATAATTAATTATTTTACAGAAAAACAGATCCATCGCCAAGAAAATATAGAACCTGCAAAATCAAAATATACAAATTAAGTTCACAAAAACTATTTAAAAACTCATTAAAAATATAAGAGAAAGCTTTTAATTTGAGTTCTTTCTTGCCTTTCCATTAATTTCATTTAATCATGTAATGAGAAGAGAGGCATATATATAATAATGAAGCATCTATATTCAGTTTTTCTCAACCTCTATATATGCATGGTATGCGCTGGACCAAAATTAATAATTTTCAGTTTCTTCTGCAGAAAGTCTAAATGTTCCAAATATACTTTTTCACAGATTGTT
>CATKHJ010753128.1:0-30260 GCA_949750685.1 Vernicia montana
ATATATATATATATATATATATATATATATATATTGTTTAACCAAATAGTATTGTACAACAAAACTCTTCTTAGCAGCAGGGGTAATTTGGTTGTGCTTTTAACCTTTTTTAATTTTTTTTTTTTTTTAATTTTCTAAGTGTGTAAGGTATGAGAGTTTAGAGTTTGTGTTTTCATCCATAAGTATGATGAGAGTTTTGATCAATTTGACAAAAGTTATTAAAAATAAAAATTACTCTTTATTGTATAATCTCATAATATTGTTTGTGTTCATTGAGCCTCTCATTAGAGGGAAAAAAGAAAACTCCTCTTATAAATTTTGTAAAAAAAAACAATTATTAACATACAATCAATTATGCTATTCCTCGAACAAACATTGTGTTTGACATTTGGAAAATAACTTGCTCTATTTTATTTTAATTTTTTTAATATTGGAGAAAAAAAAATTAGCATGTCCACATCTAAAAAAAGCAGAAATAATAAAAATAAAAAAATAAAATTTCAAAATTTATTTTTTTTTATGGTACACCACAGCAATGTCAAATCGCTCCTATAACACTAATTAAAAATAGTTTTCCTTAACATTAATTGCCATTATAATTATATTAATTAAAAGTTGAATATATACATTTATTATTAGTTGGAATTTTTGTTTGCCATTTATTTATTTATAAAGTTCTTAGAAAAAAAACAAATACTAGTAACTAAAAAAAAAAAGAATTTGATGAAATTTTCAATTAATACTAAGGACCTAATTTTGAAATTACCTAGAAGGTAAGGGCATTGAGTAATGAGTATGTTACCCAAAATTAAATTGGATATGACCTGTTTGTTTCAAACACATTGAATGCCCGTTCAATCCGGCACTTCCAGTCTTTTATCAACTCTCAATATCCTAATAGCCAAACACGAACTTCGTTTTCTAAACCACGACACCATGTTTCAATTCTCTCTGCCTCTGCCTGAAGCGGGTCTCCGTTCCACTCTGACACAGATCACCGTAATATAAAGAACGCAGGACGTCTCTTTTCGTCGTTCCACCGGCCGATCGCCGTTTCTGGTAGGCACCTGCTCCTGCTGTTTATTTATTATTTATTTTTGCATTTTTATCCCGGAAAATGAGGGGAAAAAAAAGAAAATGGAATTGTCAAATTGTTGTTGTTACTGGATAAAGAATAATTTATTGCACATATTTGTATTGAGCTCAGAAGAGTAATGGGTCGAATTCAAAATTTGATTTTTTTAAAAAATTCATTTGGGTTTAGAAATTTTGGTCTAAATTAATGGAAAGCTTATAATTTTCAAATATTGTTTTGTCTGGATGGATAATTAGAATTGTTGGGTGGCAATTTTTTTTTATCCCTGAAATGCCAATAAAGTAACTGAAAATTTGTTTATGGGAATACACTGTTGGCTGGATTTTGAGAAATGTTGCGAAAGGAAAGAAACCAAAATTTGGAAGAAATGTGATAATATGGCAATGGAGCAAGGGATTTCCTTCTATACTCCCTTGCCCTCATTAATCTCCTAGTTATGGATAGTATTAATAATTTTGATACTTCTAAATAATGACCCTTTGGTTTGTCTTCAGACTGAAAGGATTCGAATTTGAGTATCGGTTGTAGCTAAATTTACCCAAAAAAAAAAAAAAAAATTTTTAGTTTAAATTTACCCAAAAAAAATTTTTTTTAGCTAAATTTACCCAAAAAAAATTCTTTTCACAAGCAACGGATCTCCTTCCCTATCACAGTGGCGGTATTCTTTAGTTTAATTGAGAAAAGGAGTAAATTAGTTTCGTTATTTTACAGGGGAGTGTTAGGAGATTATCACTACTTTTGAAAGGAAAGTAAATTGTCCAGACCGAAAGGTTTCGAGTTCGAGTCTCGGTTGGAGCTAAATTTACCCAAAAAAAAAAATATATACTTCTCTTTTTTCTTTTCACAAGCGACGGATCTCCTTCCCTATCACCATGGCTGTATTCTTTAGTTTAATTGAGAAAAGGAGTAAATTAGTTTTGTTATTTTACAGGGGAGCGTTAGGAGACTATCACTACTTTTGAAAGGAAAGTAAATTGGTTTGAGGAGGAGAATATTAACACTCTTCTCTGAGGTATGGCTCTAGTTTTGTTGACGTTATACTGTGAATTCATGTTTGTGTCAATTTCTTGGGAAGGGGCATAATTACATGTCAATGACAATAGAGAATTTATCTCCAAAACTGAGTAATGGATAGTTACTCCTATCTTGGTGAGTTGCAGCCATGCAGATTTTATTCTCAACCAAGCACCACCCATCTTTGTTAGTTAACATGATATTTGTGGATATCGTGACATTGCAATTAGTGCTTTAGAGATTTCATTGAATTACAGATGATGTAGAATGATCAGAAAGTAAATTTAAAAGCTTTCCTGACTGTGATCTCAAATGATAGGAAGTTTTTGAAGTAAAATAACTAAGGGCCTTGGGAGAGAGGGGGAGGCAGAGAGAGAGAAGAAAAGTAAGGCCTTTATATGCTAATAAAGCTTGAAACAAAATGAAAATTAGAGCGACTTAATTTCTTGTGTGGAGTAAGTGAAGGGTTGGGGGGGAGGTAATACCTTCAAATCGTGGTAGAGCCTGAAATCAAATGTTGATCACAAATTGATTTCATGTGTAGTTAAGTCATTAAAAAACCTAAGCTAGCTTGATAGTTCTCTACACTTAAAAAATTACTGGGTGTGATATTTGTTTTATTTTATGGATGAACTACAGTGATTGATTCTGGTGCTCAATATAAGAGATAGACATGATCAAACAGATGACTAGAGATGTTTAAGGCATCAATATGGTGTTTTAATGCAGGTATACTTCATGTGTTAATGATGGACATTGAAAGTAGTGCAGAGTTGAATGAAAACCTTCAAATGCTTCCACCTCCACCTGGAACTTTTGTAGATCGTGAAGAACTTATACAACATGTTGGAGACTTTGCTGTATCCCAGGGATATGTGGTAACTATTAAGCAATCTAAGAGAGACAGAGTAGTAATCCTTGGATGTGACAGAGGAGGTGTTTATCGCAATAGGAGGAAAGCTGCTGAGGAATCCCCTGCTGAACATACCCGCAAAAGAAAAACTGGTTCTCGGCTTACCAACTGTCCTTTTGAACTTGTGGGTAAGAAGGATGATGGATTGTGGATACTTACTATTAAAAATGGAACCCACAACCATGAGCCATTAAAGGACATTTCAGAACATCCTTCTGCTCGCCGCTTCTCGGAGAAGGAAGTTCAGTTAATTAAAGAGATGACTGATGCTGGACTAAAACCTCGCCAAATCCTGAAGAGATTGAGACAAAGCAACCCAGATCTTTTATCCACTCCAAAGCACGTATACAATGTTAAAGCTAAAATCCGACAGGGAAATATGACAGGTGGAGCCATTTTTTCAATTATTTAATAATTAAGCGTCTGTTCTTTATTCCCCTTCTTTCTCTGAAACCTTTAACTTATTGTTTTTATTTCCAAATGGTGTCTTGGAGCATTGAACCAGCATAGCCTGTTAAACATTAAATTCATGCAATTTGTCATTGTAAAACATTGTTTGTCACAATATAATAAGTTCAGACTTCATCTACACTGTGGGTATTCCAATTTATTGACTGCATGATGTTTGGAAACACAAGAAAGTTCAATTTGGAAATGACTGCATTTTTAAGAATGTTGAGTTGGCATAATTTGGGGATAAATCAATAAATGGTCATAGGGATGTTTGGTAATATCATGTAAGTGCATTCATGGTGTAGGAGCAAACAAAGGAAGGCAAGTAAACAAAAAATGATAAGATTTTATGAGGAAAAGGAATGCTCTGTATTTGTTATCCTTTCTTTGTCTTTTGTTTTTCACATCTCTAATTCCAAGAATACAAACCTACCCCTAATTTTTACACCATGGATGGGTTAGTTTTTCCTTGGAAGTTCTACTTTTATGGGACTCTTAATGATAAAGGGCAAATGATCTTCTTTCCTTACTTAATTGCTTATTCTTTTCTTGTTCTTCAGCGGCTAGATAGAAGGCTTTGCACTTAACTTTCTTATTCATGGTCTTTTTTGGGATCAATTCCCTTTGGCTGATCAAATGTGGAAAGTTGGGTTCCCTCTAAGGTTAAGACTTTTGTTTGGTCTATAGTGCTTAATACCATTGATGCTAATAAACTGCTATGAGTATGTAGATTACCTATATTTGCATCATTCCACCACTTAGAACATTTGGGATAGACCATTTTTCATATTTGATGAACTGTTAGTCTATCAATGAACTTTGGAGAATCTGTTGTTGAGTCACTATGGGGTTATAAGGAAGAAATGAGCTGGTCAAGGTTTATTGATGTGATGTGTTTATGGTGGTTTGCTGTATTCTTTTGTAGAGACTCTGGAAATTCAAGAACATTTAGAATTCATCATTTAGTTCCAATTACTTTGGAATAGGATAGTCTTTTTTGCTTCATTCTGATGTAGAATCGTCCACTTAATACTGTTGCTTGCTCATAAGTGGGAGGGGAGAGGAGGCATTCCCCCCTTACTTTGTTTGGCTTGCACAGAGGGGGTAGTCCTTGCCCTTTATTCTCTTATTATAAAATGAAATTGCAACTTGGGTTGTCATAAATTACAGCTTGTAGGGTAGAAAAGTGATGAGAGAAGGAAGATTTATTTTTCCAGTTTTCCCTTATTTTATTTCTAAAAAATGCAAGAATACCTTGTTTCTTCTTCCATGCCTAAAGATACTGTCATCAGTTTTCATATAAAGAGTATATTTATCTTTTAACAAAATAAATGTGTTTCTCTCCCTTTCTCTTCTCCGTCATTTTTTTATATTTTGAAATCTTTTTAGATTCTCAAAGAGAGTACGGGGAATCAATCTCTCTTTCCTTCCCTTCCATTTCTTGCTTATCCTTTCAGAAAACCTCCCTTATCCTTCCATCTTTTGTTGTCATGTTTAGTTCTAGAATTTGAAGCTGCAATCTGCTTACAAAGTTTTTTTGGAGTGGCTTTTTTGGTGGATATTTCAGCAAAGATTGAAGAGCATTTCTGTATTAATTGATGTTTTGCTTATCCTTGGAGTGTGTGTATTAATGAATCATATCTTTTTTTTTTACTGCACCCGATTAATCATGTCATATTGACCTGACAAAGTTCTTATTTGTTCCCACTTGGCTGATCATTAATTACTGTTCCCACATCTGTAGGGCAAGAGTGCTTGGCAGCTAACAACATGGTTTATGTTCTGCTTCCATGTTACTTATTTGTTTATCCTGATTTCACCTAGTGAAACTTGGACATATGCTTGATGATTGAGTTCTCAATGCCTTAAATGACATGCTATGATATTTTGTTTTTATATTTTGATGAATGTTGCATTTTAGTTGTCAATTGTCAGGTGTCCCAAAGATTTAGACTTCCATTTCCTGGCAGAGGGTGATTATTTTTAAAATTTTTATGTGTGCAGTGAGACATTTCAGGTCATTGAGGCCTGAGAAATCTGCTGTTAGGAACAATTATCTCTCAGTTATTGAGCCATCTTGGAGGCAGCGCTACCCCACAGTAAGTTCCAATTAAATTTAAAATACCTTCGATCAACAAAAACTCATCAAAATGATGGTTATAGAAGCAACAGGAAACTTTTATACTACCTGTGTTATGCTTTCTCTTCTCCTGAGTTATTTTCTAAAAAATACTTATGCTTTCTCCTCTCCTCTTCCACCCTCTCTCTCTCTCTCTCTCTTAGATTCTTGTTAGAAGTTCTAAGTAGTTATGCTGGATTTTAACTTATCTACTAATGTCTGCCAGAGGGTTCCCAATCTCATTGGAGGTAAATTTGTTGATTCGCAATCTTTTGCATCTATCGATGTTATAAATCCAGTAAGTTTAGATGATGCCCTCAAAAGTTCCTTTTGTTTTATTTTCTCACTGATATCAATTCAATAATATTTAGTGATTCCTTTCTGTTACTTGCTTACATGTGATAGGCAACACAAGAAGTTGTTTCTCAAGTTCCTTTGACAACAAATGAGGAATTCAGAGCTGCAGTTTTTGCAGCAAAGCGGGCATTTCCATCATGGAGAAGCACACCAATTACCACTCGCCAACGAATCATGTTCAAGTTCCAAGAGCTTATCCGGAGGGACATTGTAAAGACATTGTAAATTTTTGGATTTACATACTTAACATCTGGTAGATATTAAATTACAATTATTTCTTTCTCAGGATAAGCTATCCATGAGCATTACTACTGAACATGGAAAGGCTTTAAAAGATGCATATGCCGATGTGTCACGAGGCCTAGGTTAGTTTCTTCTATGTTTTATCTATGACCAATCTCATTTGTGATGATTTTGTTCTACAAAGTCTTGGATGTTCCCTCGTAGAGGTGGTGGAACATGCTTGTGGATTGGCAACACTGCAAATTGGAGAGTTTGTTTCCAACGTGTCTAATGGTATTGATACCTATAGCATTAGAGAGCCACTTGGTGTTTGTGCTGGAATTTGCCCATTCGAGTTTCCAGCTATGATCCCACTATGGGTAAGTCTATTGTGCTCTTACCTTATGTTATTACTTGTCCATTGATCTGGACACAATATTAATCAAGAGTATGCAGTGCATAGGACTGCCATTGTCTTTGTAACTACATTCTTGAGAAGTAAACAAGATGATGGTGGCTGTGTTGGAGTAGCGTCCATGATTTGAGTAGTCCTACGAGCCTGTCATTGTGCTTTTAGGTTTTTGGCCTTTTCTTTAGATGGTGCATCTAAGCTTTCATAAGGGAAATGATAAGAGAACCATATGGTTTATTTATGATGTTTAATTATATATATGTTTTCTGTTTTCAAATTTGTTTGTTAGCAGATGTTTCCTGTTGCTGTCACTTGTGGCAATACTTTTATTCTCAAGCCATCAGAGAAGGATCCAGGTGATCGCTACACATTCCAATTGCTAGACATTCCTATACTATACTCGTATTCTTTTATTCATGCTATGGTGTATGGTAGTGATAGTGAGAAACATTTTAACCAGTCTAATTGGTTTTATATGTACTTTGATAAGGATTTTATCTAATGCATGACAATTGATGCAAATTTGAACAAGAAGTTTTTGGATTTCAAACCCGCCCTTCCTTTTAATCTGGCTTTAGTAATTCATATGTCGTTGAAGCATTTTTTAGTTCTACTTTGTAAAGCAAATTGCATTACTTATTTAGTAGCTTGCCATGCCAAACTCAATGTCTAATCTTGTGGCAGCACATGTACTCTTCTTTTTCCTTTCACTCTCCATCTCTATGGGATCATTGGGATGCTGCCTTCTACTCATCTCCATCTTAGAGAGTAGAGTTCAAAATACGGAGCAAGAAAAAGTTACTGAAAGTAGGAATCATTTGAATCTTCATGAAGTGGAATTATTTTCTATATCTACCAATATTTGCAACCTCATAAAACGTTGCCAAAGAAATTCATTAGAAAATAGGAATAATTTGAATCTTCACCCTGTAGAATTATTTTGTGAAAATAATAGTAATTATGCTATTCCAAATAAAATATTTAAAATAATGTTCTCTTTACTTCTTGTGCTCTCTAAAACAAAATATTTATGAGAGTTAATGTAGGCTGATGCTTCTCAGATTAATGCAGCTACAATTTGCAAAACCAGATGATACTTCTACCTCTGTTTATACTCAAAAGCACTCCACTTATATCCTTAGTCAAATTTCCTGTTTGGTTAATGTGGAAGCAGATACGGCTACAATGGATATGTTAATTTGGTCAATCACAATGGTTGCTTCATTGAGCTTCTGCTACCTTTTGTTCTATCATCAATCTCTATTCTCACTGGAATTTCTTGATCAGTTTTTCATATTTTCTTCCTTAGGAGGAATATTATTTCCATTGGAAAATAGAAAAAGAAAAAAAAAAGAAAAACAGTGTTTAGCTGCCAAGACCTATTGAGGATTTCTGCGTCTTTCTTTTATATGATGTTGCAACTTGGTTTTCCATAACACAAGACGCTTTCAACATAAAAATAATATGCTATCTTGCATTATTGCAGGGGCTTCTGTGATGCTAGCGGAGTTAGCTATGGAGGCTGGTTTGCCTAATGGTGTCTTAAATGTTGTTCATGGCACCAATGTAAGGTTTCACTTTAAGAAAGAACCGTGATTTTGCTTTCACTTTAGGGTTTCACCAATGTAAGGTGAAGAATTGACTGATTTTCCTTAGACCATGTGAGCGTGCAGCAAAGATTAAAATACAGCTCACAACAATTATTGCCCTCCCTTTACCAAGTACACATGCACCAAAGTATTGAAAATTTATATTTTGAGGATATTTGCATTAGCCTTAAATTCTTCATCTGAATGTGTTACAACTGAATCCTTTTGGTGCATTCCTGCATCTACCTTTTGTAGTGTTTCTGAAATGATTCTTCTTTTCATTCTTCAGATCTCATTTTCTTATATTGTTGTGTTGCAGGACATTGTTAATGCTATTTGCGATGATGATGATATCAAAGCTATTTCATTTGTGGGTCAGAATTCAGTAAGTTATTCCTCATTGCAGAGTTTGATACCTCTCTCTGGTGCATGTAATTATAGAATTTTCCAGTTAAGAATTTCAGTATGTGTGCACAAAGTTTTGTTTGTGAACTTTTAGTTGAAGGCAATAAAACGTCTTCATGTGTTAATACACTAGCTAAAGATTGCGGGTTAGTTATTTCCTAGCCTGCTTCCTGGGAGGGGTCAAAAAGTACAATCTGCATAATGCTTTTGAGATTCCATGTGTCTTGTACAGGTTCTATGTTAAAACAAGGCACAGGTCAAGAAGTAAAGTTTCTCGTTTGGCCATATGCATAAAAATACCCCTTAATGTTATGGGAAAATCTATGAAACAATTTTCCAACTTAGAATATTATGCAGCTACACATACCTTAATGCACTTAATATCCAAATTTGGGTGAAAATATACATTAACCTAAAGTCAAAGTTCAGAAAAGAGCCATGTAGTGAAGGGGATGAGACATTTCAGTATGTAGTAGATACAAGGACAAGACATCCATTTAAGATTATGTCAATTATTCAAAACATGCCTAAATAGGCTGCCTCCATGCAACATGATTATTTTTCTTGGTGATTCTTTTTGAGTATTCTTATCCTCGAATTAATTTTAGGCTTTTGGCTTTTGATTTGATATTTCCATTGATAATCAATGGTATTTTTCCTGTCCTGTTCTTTTAGGCCGGTGCATATGTGTATGGAAGGGCATCGGCTAAAGGAAAACGTATTCAGGTAACTTCCATTGATCTGCTTTCAATAGATAGTTCATTTTTATGATCAAGATGGTTTTCTGTGAATGCGAAGTGGATATAAATTGGTTGGTTGACTTGTTTCCTTCAGTCCAATATTGGAGCAAAAAATCATGCAGTTGTCATGCCTGATGCAAACGTAGATGCTACTTTAAATGCTCTAGTTGCTGCTGGCTTTGGTGGTGCAGGACAAAAGTGCATGGCCCTGAGCACAGTTGTCTTTGTTGGTGGCCTAAGTCCATGGTATCTTATTTGTGTTTAATTCCACATTGAGTTAAATTCCATGAAGGCCTGAAATTATTTGTATATGGATTATTTGCATCTTGAATGAGTGTATCCCAAACCTATCATCTAGTGGACAAGGATTCTTTTGGTTTGGTTTTTGTCCAAGGAGTGGTTAATGGTGAATCATGTTTTCAGCGATTTCTTTCTCCTTTTCTTTTCCCCCTAATTTTCTTTCTTATTGTGTAACCTAGGTTCCTAGTTATCATCCAAGTTGCCATGCATTGTATAACATGTTGTTAAAGCAGTATCTCTGTATGCTTCTAGAGCATTTTTTAGTTCAGAGTTTGAATTATTGAGACACATTTCAGATATGATATTTGAGGAATTAGATTGAACTTTGTTAGCTAAGTTTTGTTTTTGTTCTTAGACCTAGTATGAAATAAACAAAAATATTTTGCTTTCTAAAAGAACATACTTCTGCCCAAGGGATCCATTCCTCTGTATGTGTTTTAGATTGGAAAAATATGGGTAAAAAAATGAGATCCAAATCTATTAGATAGTATTAAATTGAGGCTTCTTCCTTCATCATTTCTACTATTTTTCTTTTCCATTCACATTGAAATGAATGAATACTGATTTATGAAAAAAAAAAATTAAATTACAATAGCACTTCTTAAAAACGAGCTTGCTGTCACTTTTTGCTAGGGAAGAGAAACTAATAGAGCGTGCTAAAGCACTTAATGTAAATGCTGGAACAGAACCTGATGCAGAGCTTGGTCCGGTCATTAGCAAGCAGGTGCATACTTTAATAAAAGTTTTCCTTATCCATCAGCTTCTTGATTCTAAATCAAGATAGTGAATTTAAAGTACTTGGCTCATTATAATTTTAGAAATTATTATATTGTGCATGTTTTTTGAAAGAAACCAAGTTGCAACTGTTGCTGGGCATCAGTGGCTGCTTTTTGGGCACTTTGCATTCTTCATGTGTACATGCCTGGCTAGTTATGACTTATGACTGTAATTTCTAAGTATTCTTTATTGTTGACAGGCAAAAGAACGAATATGCACTTTAATTCAAACAAGCATTGAAAGTGGCGCAAAACTAATTCTTGATGGAAGAAACATTGTGGTATCTGGTTTGATGTTGTGTTTATCAATCTTCTTTGTTATTGCTACAAGTTCTTCCCAGAATTGTGTGACATTGTATGACCCCCACCTTAATAAACCCCCTCCACCACCTTGCTGTTGAGTTTCATAATTAGTTGCTAGGATCTGTGATTTTGGTGCAGTGAGTCCGTATAAAAGTTAAATTAAGTGTTGGTAATCTTATTCTCCTGAACTATAATGGATGGTGGCTGCACTAGTTCTATGGAAATTGATTAAATGATATACAGAATGAAATTGCTTTTCTAATTGAAAATCATTTAGAAAGAACTTTGTTGCATGTGGGAGAAGCAATAAGCAATTTGAGACCTAGGGCCTGGGGCACCAGGGCTTCTAACTCTGTTTGGTCATGCAATTTTGAAGTTTGCTAGTGGTGACAGGAGTTATGTTGGGAACTTGCATTGTGTGATTGTTTTGTTGTCTCTGACTGCCCTGGCCAGAATTCAGGGGTAAATTAAAGTTTTTAGGGATTGTGGATAAGCAACATTATGTGAATCTAAAAAGTTTTGGTCAGGGCAAAAGAAAAAGTAGGCTTTATATTAAGTGAAAGGCTAAAATATATTCTGATGTCAGACTGGGAGATTTACGAGAAGAAAGCTTGTGTTCTTGTCACTGATCATGGCCAAGGAAAAGGCTCATATGTTGATATAGCATGACTATTTTCAATGATGGGGGAGACCAGGAAGAATAGCTTCCTAGTAGGATAATGATAACCAACCAGCAGGATGATGTTTGGTTTGCTTTTTAAACTAACAAGTTTCATATGCCTCCTTATATTCTGCAAAAGGTCTGTAGGCGTGGTATTGTGATTTCCAAAGAACAAGAACATGATGGCTGAAGTATATCTCAGCTGTTTTGGCGGCCAGGCACAATAATTTGACCCTCAATCTGGATAGTCATCTCAAATATCATGCTGTTATATCATGAGATGGAATGAGATATTTCTGAATATAGTTTCTAGTGAATGTTCCTTAGCTCACAGATTGGAAAAAAATACATTAAATTCTTTAATGTTAGCTATCAGGGGGAAAAAATAGCTATCTTCTTCTCTATGTATTCAATTTGCTGCAGATGAGTCCAGTCATTGTGACATGGTTTATATAGTAAACAGGCATTCTCATAGTTGTATTTCTGCTTTTGACATTTAATGGATCCATCTGGAAACCTATTTTTTGATATTATTTTGTGCATCACTGCTAGGTTCCTGGATATGAAAATGGGAACTTCATGGGTCCTACCATCTTATCTGATGTCACAGTCAACATGGAGTGTTACAAGGTAATTTTAGATGATTTTGGATTTCTGGTAAGCTTAACTTCATCATAAGCTGCATGACACCATGCTGATTGATGCAGGAGGAAATCTTTGGCCCTGTTATTCTTTGTATGCAGGTTTGCTACTTCTCCATCCGTCTGTTTGTCTAACTAGCAGATAGTGGAGAACATAACATATATCGTTCTTGTTCTCAGGTGGATACCATTGAAGAGGCCATAAATATTGTTAACGGAAATAAGTATTCCCGACTTTTAGTTTTCCTTGAGCATCTTATAAATTTGAATGCTTTGATGTAATGTATCACGTTTTCATATATGTATCCTCTCACAGGTTCAGCAATGGAGCTTCTATATTTACTACATCTGGTGTTGCTGCAAGAAAATTTCAGACAGACATTGAGGTTGGGCAGGTAAGGTGGCATTGAGCAGCATGTAATGGGCTGCATTTGATGGTAAAAATTAGGATATAAAATTTAACGTAGTCTGCATAGCTAGTATTCGTGTTAATTTTAGAGGTTCAATGTTTTGCTTTCATTTTTCCTAATTTTTACACAAAACCCCCAAAATATGGTTTCTCTACATGTATTTCACTGATGTTTCAACATGAACTGGACATTCTTTAGGTTGGCATTAATGTTCCTATCTCAGTCCCACTGCCATTCTCTTCGTTTATCAGCTGCAAGCCATCCTTTGCTGGAGATGTCAACTTTGATGGTAAATATATATATATATGTATATATATATGTATATATATATATATATATATATATATATATATATACATATGTGTGTGTGTGTCCTTAAAAAAGTTGCTATACGACTTTCACTGGAGAAGCCTGTATGTGTTCATTTCTTAAGTTGAAGATTAAAAAAATTTCAATTACTGCAGGCAAAGCTGGAATTCTATTTTACACCCAAGTTAAAACAGTAACTCAACAATGGAAAGATTTACCAAGTGAAGATGTATCAATTGCTGAATTGCCAAGCTCTTAGAGATTATAGTAGAAAGAGATTCCAGGAAGGTGATAGAATGAATGAAAATTGCAGGATTATTTTCCTTTTCACATTTTGGATAACAGGAAATTGTTACCCCCTTGTTTATATCAATCTCCTCTTTTCAAGATATTGTTGCATCCTCTATGCTCTCGCACTTGACTATTTGATGTGCGGTCGCTTCAGCTGGTAAGCGCAGGCGCACGCCTGTTATTACTATTAGCATCATTCAAGATGTTAGTACAGGTAGGAAGAGAAATACGAGGCAACATATAGGAATATGCAGAGTTTGGATTAGTTTGGATTGGTTGGATTTATTAAAGGTTTTTTTTTTTTTTTACATATATATATATATGGTTAAAGGCAAAGGAATGTTAGATAACAAGTTTATTAATTTACGGGATGAGTAACTTGCATAATTTTTGGTTTACAACTGAGGGGGAGGAGACTTGAATTTGGGATTTTACTGAAGTCGAAATATGCACTTATTGTCATGCTAAGCTTTCAGTGCAAACAACCTTTTCTTTAACTGCTATGGAACTGAAACTAAATTTGATAAAATTAAAAGATTTTGACAATAGTACTAGAGACATCCCAGATTTAAATCCAATCGAATCAAATTAACAAAAAAAAAAAAAAAAAAAAAAAAAAAAAAAGACGTATATGTATCAAATCATATATATATATATATAAACATAGGACATTTTTATTTTACATTTGAGGCAAATCAAGATTATATATCACAATAATAATAATAATAATAAATTTTATTTGAGTGATATCAAAATCGTTCTTAAAATTTAATTTTAAATTTAATCAATAATTATATTACCAATAAACTTTAATTAAGTGATATTGGAATTGTTTTTAAGATTTAGACTCTCAATTTTAAATTTAGTCAATTTCATGACACATCGAATTGATGGTGCATGATGACGTTATACGAGATTCCGTTTGTCAAATTTCTCTGTTTTTTCCTTTTTAAATGTTATGCAATTGCAAAAAAAATGTTATCCAATTGCAGGTTACGACAATTCCATTATAATAATATTAATACTTATAATTAGAAATTATAGTAATAAATGGTAAAAAAGTAAATTATAATTCATTCTTTAAGATCACTTATAATTACAAATTAGTATAATAATTTTCTCAAAAATACAACCTATTCAGAACTTTATTAATTCATGCTAACAGTTAAGTCTAAACAGTTGATTTTTAAGATGTCAATTTTTTTTTTTTTTTTTTTTATGTTCCTAAAAAAATGCTCTTAATACATATACAAATTCTATCCTAACATTAATTTGAGACTTTTTGAATAAAATAAATTATACATCCTAAGAAAATGTATAAAATAAGAAAATAAACTAGTCATATAAAAAAAAAAAAAAAAAATCACATATTAAAAAAATTGATAAATATAAATTGAATTTGAGAATATAACTTAATCAACGAGTTTTAATTTAATAATATTGAAATTTTAGAAATTATGAATTTAAAATTCAATTGATAATTAATTTTTCTAAAAAATAACCTATTCAATGGTGTTAAAAGATCTTCCGTTTAAACTTTTTTCGGATGTAGCCTCTTAGATGATAAAATTTTTTTTTAGAAAGTTTGGGGGATGAAAGTAATTTTTTAAAAAATTTAGATAACTTTTTAATATATATTAAGAGTTGTTTAAAAATATTGAGAAGCAATAATCACTCCGCTTTCAGAGATTTGCCATTAAAACTGAGCACGGTATTCGAAAATATTAGATCGAATCGAAATATCGAACTGTTTTAATATTATATTGTAAGAAATTTGAAACTTAAAATGAAAACCGTATTAAATTGTACCGAAAATTTTAATTCAGTACAATATTAATTTTTAGTCTAAAATTAACTTGAACCGAACCGTCATCAGTCTTATACACCACTTATATTGTATACGAGACTATTTGATTTATTTGATTTTTTTTTTTTTCATATGAGATTGTACTATTATCGGTCTGAAAAACAAAGTTGTTATTTTCTCATTTACTAATTTTCGTGTGTTTGGATAAATATGTATACGTGTCCTGTAATAAAAATAATCTTTACTCTAATCGTGAAATTAGTAACAACTTTGAATATCCACCGTCTGATGATGCATTAGCATAATCCAACGGTCAGATTCCAACAAATGCTCTTCAAAATCCACACTCTCACGACACTGATCAGTATCGCCATTAGAAGCGTATTGTCTAACCAGTAAATTCAAGAAAGAAGAAGAAGGAAAGGACAAAGAGATGTTGCTTCAATTTTCAATTCAACGAGGTATTGTGAAATTTTTATCAAATAATAATTGATTTTCAAGTTATTGAATTTTGATTTTTGTTTGTGTTTTTTGAATTTTAATTATTATTTGTTTCCAGTGAGAAATCTGAGGAGCTTGAAGTCTCAGATCTTTGCTTTGAGGAGCTCTTATTACTCTACTGCTACTCAGCCTTCTTCTAGCCAGCGTAAACCTCTGGTAATATTTTGTATATAAATGCTTTAGAGCTTTATTGATTGTTTGGTTACTGAGAAAGTGCTAGGAAAAGAGAGGAAAAGTTCCACTGAACTTTGAATAAATATCTTGCTTTAGTTGAGTTGTTCTTTCCTGAATTATTATGTTTTGATTTATTCAAATTAAGCTTCTTATAAAATTATGTTTATGGAGAAATTCTTATGAACCATTTCTGTTGTTTAATTGAGTTCTTCATTCCAACGAAAAGAAGGAACATGATTTATGTCTAAATTTAACCTTTTCTCCATTCTTTTGAAATCCACATGTATTATTATAGTTAGAATAGCTTTCTAGACAGCGTATTTATGTGAAACAAATGGAATTGAAAATGAAATTCATGATTAAATTACTAATTGCATTTTTGCTCTAATTGGGAGTTCAATTTGAGTTTTAATTTTTTTTGGGGCTAGTGTTTTGAAAAATATATACACCAATTAATTTTTGAGTTGTACCAATTCATAAATACTAGAAGCATTTTGTGAAAAAATTTTCTTTTTATAATTATTCTTAGTTAAAAAAAAAAAAAAAAAAAAATCTATTACAAAGGTAATTCTATATTGGCACTCTTGGATATATATTGAATTTAATGTTTTATTGATCAGAGGGTTCCAAATCTTATTGGAGGGACATTTGTTGATTCACAATCATCTTCTGCCATTGATGTGATAAACCCTGTGAGTACTTTGAACTTCTTCTTTTATGTTATATTGAATTTATTGTTGCAAGTAGTTTTTTTTTTGGGTTCTGATTGATTTCAATTTTGGTAATAGGCAACGCAAGATGTTGTATCTCAAGTTCCTTTGACTACAAATGAAGAGTTCAAAGCTGCAGTGAATGCAGCAAAGCAGGCTTTTCCATCTTGGCGTACCACGCCAATTACGACCCGCCAACGCATTATGTTCAAACTCCAAGAGCTTATTCGTAGAGACATTGTAAGCATGTTAGATTTTCGGTTGCCTTGTTGTATTTGACTTTATCTTTTTCCAAATAGACTTTTGATAACCAGAATTTTGCAATCTTGCTGTAGGATAAGCTAGCGATGAATATAACTACTGAACAGGGGAAGACTTTGAAGGATGCGCATGGTGATGTGTTCCGTGGGCTTGGTTAGTCCATTTTGTCTCTCATTTGTTGTTCGAGAAGCTTTTCTGGTAATAGATGATTGAGCTTAATTGTCAGTTTGCTCTGTTAATTCTTTAATTTTCTCATATAGAGGTGGTGGAACATGCTTGTGGAATGGCTACTTTGCAAATGGGTGAGTATGTCCCTAATGTATCAAATGGAATTGACACCTACAGCATTAGAGAGCCACTTGGTGTATGTGCTGGGATTTGCCCTTTCAACTTTCCTGCAATGATTCCCTTATGGGTATAGCCTTCAATATTCTTCTTCACATTTTGAATTTTTTGTTCTCATTTCCATTGCTAATATTACTTTTAAGTCTATGATTGATCCTTAACCACATTTTAGTATACTCGCACATCTCATTACTGAGAGGCTGAAATTTGAATGTTGTGTTTAAGATGAATGGAAAGCTAACTCCGTGTTTCATTTCTATGTTTTTAATTGTCATGAGTGTACAAAAATTAGCGGGCTTTTCTGTCCATCTGCAATTGAATTTTCAGTTCTAAAACAAAATAAAAATTATTAATTTCTTGTTTCTGTTATTTTACTGCAGATGTTCCCTGTTGCAGTTACATGTGGCAATACCTTCGTCTTAAAACCATCAGAGAAAGATCCAGGTGAGTGTCAACTTGTTAATAATTTTGAAGAGTAATTCTCATTAGACTTTATCTTGCTAAATAATGGCAAATATATATTGTAAAAAACTTGTTCAGAAGTTAGTTGCACTGAATGTGTAGCCTCCATTGTATGTGTGAGGCACATGGGATTGAGAAAGGTGGGACTTTGCATAGTTGCAAGATCACATCCTTTGAAAAAAGTAGTGTTTGGAAGCTAGGATTTTGTATCATATGGTATTTACTCCCGTTGCAAGTAGTGCTTTTCCTCTCTTATTCTATCAAGCATAGTTGGTGTCTTTGAAAAGTCCGTGAAAATTATTCTAACATTTAGATTGTCCCTCTTATCATTGAACTCTATTAACATTTTCAGTATCTTAAAAAGGTTAGTATTGAAAGTCCTGGAAAATTCTGGGCTGAAGAACAAACATTGTGGTGCCAAGGATTTCATATTCTGTGTATCTCGCTACTACATATTTGTTTGCAAACCACTAGTGAATATATATATAGAAAGGGAAGCAAATAGTGTATGGTGCTGTTTGGATTGTTTCCAGTTTCCTATCAGTTTGAAATCAGAAAACTAGATACATTTTACTCAAAGCTTTTGTATTTTTAACCAGATATCAGGTTTCGTAAGTATCATTTCTGTGTTCTTTTCTAACATTTAAGAAATATAATACATTTGGATGGACTTCAATAAATGAATGAAAGTAGGTCTCTGTGTTAAACCGCTTGTGTCATTTTCTAAAAGCCTTTATTTTATTAATTTCATGACATGGGAAATATAAAAAATTTAATTTCATACTGCTTTCTGAACTTTGATTTTCTTTTTTGGTGTTATGCCAGGGGCTTCTCTAATACTTGCAGAGTTAGCAATGGAAGCTGGTCTGCCTGATGGTGTCTTAAATATCGTTCATGGCACCAATGTATGCTTTGACTGAACAATAAGCTATGCTTATCCAGCTCTTTTGAGCTTCATTCACTGCATCCATCTTCCTAAGAAAATATTTAAAGAAAATTCTGGATATTTAAACTTTAAGAACTTTAGGTTTTCACTTGAATGACTTCTAACACATCTGCATTATTACAGGGCTAAAACATGCCTAACACAATTATATTCTAAGACGTGGACTTGTTATGTGGTTGTATATGTTATCTATGACACACTCATTTCTTTATTTTTTTTCAATTTTGTGACAGGATATCGTAAATGCTATTTGTGATGATGACGACATCAGAGCTATATCTTTTGTTGGTTCCAATACTGTAAGTTACTCATACCTGTTGGCATTCATGTTTTAGCTCCTATATTATTTTTACATGCCTATAGCCATGGTCTCAAATTTTGTGAAGTTGGGGACCCCAAGATCAGGCTTACTTGTGGAAGATTTTCCAAAAAGCAAAGTTGCTGAAAATATGTTTCTTGTTAGATAGAAGGTGAACACATTGTTCTTAGAGAATCAGGTTGTCTATTTCTTTCCAACTTCAAAGAATGAGCATTTGTAATTTCCATGTTTCCAGCTTAAGGAAACAGTACTGTATTTTCTACAGATAAGCTCATTTTTTGCATTTTCCTGTGTACAAATTAATTGAAAGATGAAGATGAAAATGAAAATGAGAGTATGTTTCTTGAAGTAAATGCATCTGAAGTATTCCTACAGTTTGCATTGCTTGATATCCATTATGGTGGTAATAATACTATGTTCTTTCTGTGAAAGCTGAACTTCTGCTTCATTATTTTAAGGATGATCCATCCTTAACTGGCTGTGTAGTTGGTAGAAACCTTTGATTTCCTTCTCATGGTTGTCATGTAAGCCATCTACACAGTGTACTTGTATCATAGTTACGTTCTTATTTCACGTTTTTGTTGACATATCTAAAGGCTGGCATGCACATATATGGAAGAGCAGCAGCTAAAGGAAAACGAGTTCAGGTAAGTTCATTTTCTTTGCTAGTAGCAATATGATTACCTTGCAAGGTCTGAAGTTGAAATTGATTGCCTTTATTATTATTTTGTTCAGTCCAACATGGGAGCCAAGAATCATGGAATTGTCTTGCCTGATGCAAACATGGATGCTACTTTAAATGCCCTAGTTGCTGCAGGTTTTGGTGCTGCTGGACAGCGGTGCATGGCACTAAGCACAGTAGTTTTTGTTGGAGATTCAAAATCATGGTATTGTGTTGTCCCCTCCTCTCCCTCTTTTTTTTTTTTTTTTTTAAATTTTATTTTATAGATTTTCATGCTTTTCATTTTGCACTATTTTAATTTTATTTTGAAGGCTAACACTTCGACTTAATATTAATATTTGCTGCTAGTTGTTTCACCAAATTTAAGTATGATTTATGCTTATGAGCACTTGAAGAGCTATGCTTGTTTGCAGTTATGTTGCATTGAAACAGGTAAGGATTAAGAGACTTAAATAGGCTATTAGTGATAGTCACACAAAAGCAGGTTCCTAGCAACCGAATTCTGGAAATTATATAATACTTTATCAAGAAACTAAGCAAAATTCAAAGCATTCTAATCTATCACATAATCCTGATGATTTCTTACTAATTCTTCAAAATACCTGCTATCAGTTAGCTACATGCATCATAGGCTTTTAAAACTAGTGGCCTTGGAGTGTTGGCTGCTACAATTTGTCTAGTTTTGTTGATCAACAGTCCAATTGTTCCCTTTGTCAGTTTTGCTATTTGAAAATAGAATAAATTTTCATTATGCTGTGGGCCCGTGGCTACTGCTGTTTTGTTAGTTCTAGCTAGCCTCAGTGGCATGCATCCAGGGATTTAAATAATGGAATCAGAAACAATAGAAGAAACAGTAACAGTGTCGTGGAATCGGACTGAACATTCTGAATTGGCTGCTGCCGCCATGAATTTATAAAACTGTAAAATCACTCAAATCAACAATAAACAGGAATTCAATAAAATATCAGTTAAAAAAAAGAATTTATTAAAATATGCAAGATATTAAGTTAAATATTGGATGAATAATTAGAAATGGTTGTTTCTCATGTTGCACCTACTGTTTCTCAGCAATTGATGAATCACCCTAGAGAAATAGAAGATAGTGTAACATAGTTTCGGCCATTTTATAGACTGCATTTCATTACAGATTTTATCGCTTTACATGGTACACAAGATGTTTTTAGTAGTCATGGACAATTGGTGACAAAGGTATTGTAGGATAAAAGATATTTCAATGTTTCCCAGGGAGAATAAACTGGTGGAGCGTGCAAAAGCTCTGAAAGTAAATGCTGGAACAGAGCCTGATGCAGACCTGGGTCCAGTGATTAGCAAACAGGTATAGTAAATGTTTCAATGATCTTTCATGTAAATTACACGACTCTTACCAATTCAAATGATAATATTATGAGAATGAAAGTGCTCTTGACTTTCTACTATTTTTTTGTGTGCATCATACTTAGTGTGAACTTATTGATGCTCCTCTCCAATATTCATGCTTCAAGTGAGCTTATTATTGTGATTGGAAATTTTCTGGATTCACAGGCCAAGGAACGAGTACACAGACTGATTCAAAGTGGAGTTGATAGCGGTGCCAAACTACTGCTTGACGGAAGAAATATAGTGGTATCTTATTTTACATTTTATGTTTTGCTTGCATCATTATTTTGTTACAAGTACCAGATACTCCTTTGTTGGATAAGGATGGAGGCAATCAAGCTTATAATCTGTTTCTGGTAAGGATAATACATAGTTGTAGAATGGAGCATGGATTATGTACAGGAAATTAGGGAGCAATATGGAAATCAGTAGGAATGAAAAACCATATCTTTTTATTGTAAGAAGTAGCTAGAAAAATTGGCCTGCCACAGGCTTGGTGCTTTGATTGCCTTGTCATGAGGGTACTTTTGAGTCCTTGATTGCCTTGTCAATCAAACCATATCTTTGGTCCTTGATTGAGTGCTTTATTCTTCATTAACATAACAGAGCCTTTCAGGTTTTATAATCAGAAAATGGTCAAGTTAACAATTTATTCATGATTTCAAGTAGGTTCTGGGATATGAGCAGGGCAATTTTATTGGTCCTACCATCTTATCAGGTGTCACAGCTGATATGGAGTGCTACAAGGTATTATTCATGCTCTGAGTAAACTAGATTTTTGGAAACTCTAACTTCTTAGAGAACAATAAGACTTGGATGTTGGCTGTTCGGAAAAAAAAAATGATTGACTTCTCTCTGCCTTTTTGGTCTTTGCAGGAGGAAATATTTGGGCCAGTTCTCCTATGCATGGAGGTGGGTTGAGTGCTTTTCTTTTCCTCTTGCAACTAGGCTCTGATCGAGTAGCGTGACAATTCATTAACATGTGTCTCTTATTTCTTTGTTTTAACCTTCAGGCTGATAGCTTTGAAGAAGCCATCAACATTGTTAACAGAAATAAGTATATCCTCAAACTGACTTCATTGGCCTAAATTATCATTTTCTTTGTATTCAATCTTTTCACGCTTGGGTAATGCTTCTGTTGCAGATATGGAAATGGAGCTTCCATATTTACTACATCTGGTGCAGCTGCGAGGAAATTCCAGACTGAAATAGAGGCTGGGCAGGTAATATTAACGAGGAGCACTGTACCATGAGATAATCGTTTAAAGTTACAAGTGTGTAAATTATTTGTTTTATGGAGCCATAATTTTAGCAGCAACGCATTCCCATTTTATCTTGATATTTTGTGGATAGTACTAAATAAAAGGAACATGGTGATTTTGTTCCGTAATCAATTAGAAATTATATTTTGTTGAAGTTCACAGCAAAAGTTCATTTCTGCTCGGAACAGATTCATAGTAAAATTTTTATGAAATATTTATTTAAGATGATTCATTTTAATGCAGGTTGGCATCAATGTTCCTATACCAGTTCCATTGCCCTTTTTCTCATTTACTGGCTCCAAGGCATCTTTTGCAGGCGATCTTAATTTCTACGGTAAATATTAGTAACTGTATATGTTTCTCTTGCTTTTATCATTTTACGCATCTGTGTCCTTTTTTTTCCCCCTAACTTACATAAAGCTTGTCATGCAAGGCATAATTCTTGAATTTATACTAAACAAGAGGAAAAATTACACCATTGGTATCTGGACAATTTTTTTGGTCTGATTAGTTTCTCAACTTTTAAAAATAAAAATAAACTCATATAAGTTTTTTTAGTCTTTTTTAGTCTTTGGAGTGCTGATTTGCAACTCTTATCTTTTTTTATTTGCAACTCTCAAGCTACATTTAAAATATTGTTTTGATATTCAACAAACAAAATTTTTTTTCATTGACGGGAAAATAGCTAAAAACATTTATATGAGATTATTTTTATAAGTTGAGAAATTCGTCAGATCAAAAAATTTATCCAGACACTAATATAGCTAATTTTAAAAAGTTTTAGTGGTGTAATTTTCCCTAAACAAGAAAAGAATTTTTTTTTTTCTCTGAGTTGCAGGTAAAGCTGGAGTAAACTTTTACACTCAGATCAAAACAATTACTCAACAATGGAAGGATTTACCAGCTGGAAGTGGAGTTTCCTTGGCAATGCCAACATCACAGAAGATATAATGTATTGTAATTGTATTTCGCAATTCTTTTCGAGCCTTCAATAAATGAAAATCTTCTTACTCTTCTATTTTGTGTTATCGAATGTTTTTACTGGTCGATACAGGTTCGTATGCGAGGCATCTGATACTACTAGGAGGCTCTAAATTTGAACTGGGACTCCATAAAATTTGTCATTGTTTCAGTTCTTAAAATTCTCTCAAAGCCGAAGGTATAATTATATTTCCTGTAACCCCAGATTTTGCAAGTATCAGAAATATGGAAGCCCAACCCCTTCCAATTTGTTCACCCTCACTTCCTCTCTTTTTACTTCCCAAATGCTCCATTCCTATAGTTTCAAGTTATAAAAAAAAATAATGATAAGAAAAAAGGGAGAGAAGAATAATAAGGTCATGCGATTGACGTTCATCCCGTAAACATGTGCTGTGAGTAGTAAACTTTGAATCGTGGGAAAAAAAAATATACAAAGATGTGACTTGTGGTTTTGCACAAAACAATGAGGCAAGATATGTAAAGTGGACTCACTTATCCATTAATGAGAAATAAGTATTAGTATATATCAATTTAATGGAATAAGAAATAAGAACACATGAAGTAAAAAAATGATATCATTGTTTTTTCATGAGACAAAAAATAGATAAAAAATATATATATTTGGCTAAAATATTTTTTCATTTATTGATTTAATATATGAGATAAATCTATACACTTTGTATAAGTAAGAATTTTTCATTTATCAAACTGAAAGAGTAGCTTAGAAATTGTACCCCATTATTTAATTAAATTAATAAACTTCAATAGTTATGGCTCTTTTTCATTTCTAAATTTTGGGACACGAAATTTGAGTGTACAAATACATCTTTTGATGAGGCAATAACTTAATATTCATATTTTCCCTCTCCCACCGCTGAATAAATACTCTCTCCATTTCAATTTAATTGTCGTTTTTTGAAGATTTTTTTTTCTTTAAAATATTTGTCGTTTTAAGAAGCCAATTAAACATTAATGATTTTTTTTTTCAATTTTACCCCTATTCATTATGAGTGAAAATATTAATAAAATAAGATAGAGATCAAAATATAATGGGTATTTTAGTCATATTAAATTATTTTTCACTATAATTAAGGCTATTTAATAAATTTCTTAATATTTGTGCAAAAACTTAAAATGACTATTATTTTAGAATGGGGAAGTAATAAAAATCTTTTGAGGCTTTTGGCAAAGAGCCCCTTATTTGCATTCTCAAAAGAAAAAAAAAAAAAAAAGAGCCTCTTATTTTTTTTCTTTTTCAATAAAGTGAGCTGTTTAAACCCAATTTCTTCAGTTTTATTCCTTTTTTGTGTGATTTTATTTTCAAAATTTACTTTAGTATGAACTCTCTTAATGAGAGTTTCTATTCATTTCATGTAAAAGTTTTGTTCTCTTTGTTTTTAGAGTAATTTATACTTAAAAAATGAATCAATTATGAAATTTGACGAAATCTTATAACTTGATTCAATTATGAAGTTTGATATCATATGTTAAATTGATATGAATTCTCAAAACACTAAGAGATCGTTTGATCAGGTAATCATTTGAAATTATTATAAATTTAGATTTGAATTTAAAATATAAAATTATAGAAAATAAGCATGATGTCAAATTCTAAATTATCAATCATTTTAAATGACCAGTAATCCAAATGAATTCTAATAGTATTTACGGTGATAGAGATCCTCCTTAGCTAGAATATGCATTGTTAGTGAAATTTTTTTATCATAAAAACAATGCTATGTTTTCAGGATTGAATTAAATTAAGTGCAATTATTATTAGTGAGATAAAGAATAATTTTATCTTATTATTTCAAAATTGAAAGATGGTTTTCATACTAGATGTTGTATGACTACAAAATTAACTTTTTGCTCTCAAAAGATAGATATTGTTTACATTATCACAAACTCAAAAGGCATAGCATACGAAAGACTTAGAGCACGATTGCAAAGGAGCCGTAAATTTTCTTTTCTATTTTAATTAGAATTTAAACTTATAATCTTATAATTACAAATAATACTACAAGTCAAAACTCAATTAATTGCAAATTGATTAAGCTGCAACTGCCAATTATAGAAGTGGCAATTAATGGGTCTGCAATTCAAACTAACATGTCCTAGTAAACATTATTCAGATTAATTGCAACTGAGTGGACTGGATTTAGGAAAAGGATGAGCTACCTCCCATTGCATTATTCAGATTGAGTAGAGCTCCTGAAAGAGGAAAAAAAATATTAATATATAATTTAATTAATCTCGGATACATATACAATCCAAGTGGTTTTTTTTTTTATTTTTTTTTTATTCATTGGAACATTGCAGATTACACAACAAGGGTAACTCTTCTCTTTAATGTCTCTCACTAGATTGATGACAACTTTTATAATTTGGGAGACTTGAATCCAATACCTCCCACTTTCCACACTATTAAAAGGATGAAAATATCAATCAAATTACACTTGATTGACACGTAATTTTTTTTTCAGTATGGAGGAAATGAGATTTGAATTAACTCGAGTTTTTTTTTTATAGATATTGGATATATACTTACTGTTAGACTATAATAACAAGTGCAAAAAAATCCAAGTGGTTATACCTCGAACCAAGTTGAAACGAAGGACTTCAGACATGGAAGAAGAGAGAGGCTAGCATGAGAGAGAAAAGCTTATCAGCATAGCCAAAGGAGACTGCTTGGAGCTGGCCGTAAATTCATTCCCCTATAAACTTCTTAGATGGAACGAGCAAGTCATCCTTGGCTACCAAATAAGACAATACATTTTAAATTAGCGATTTTATTAATTTTTATGAATGAGGGGAGGAAGACAAATATAGGAGAGTACTAAGATACAAACACACACAACGCATATTGGTATTTTGGGCACTATCATATCTAAAATGACTAGAACTAGCCAATTAAATAATAAGCTCACACCATATATTAACTACTTATATTATTCATTATCAATCAATGTGTGATTACTCTTAATACTCCTCCTCAAGTGACAATTGGGAATAAACATCTAATTGTCACTTGGATTAGAAACTGGACCCGCTGAGACTAGACATCCAGTTCGGGAAATCAGGAAAGAAATTCAAACACTCCCCCTGAAACGCAACGGCAACACTGGACCGGGCCGCTGGGATTGTACATCCAGACGGAAAACTGGGAAATCAATAAACCGGGTCAAATCTGCTCTGATACCATATTAATTTTTATGAATGGGGAGAAAGACAAATATAGGAGAGTGCTAAGAATACAAACACACACAACACATATTGGTTTATTGGGTACTATACACATATTGGTTTATTGGGTACTATCATATTTAAAATGACTAGTACTAGCCAATTAGGTGATAGACCCTTACCATATATTTTAACACTCCCCCTCAAGTGACAATTGGTAATGAACATCCAATTGTCATTTGGATTAGAAACTGGGCCCGCTAGGATTGGACATCTAGACATATTAATTTTTATGAATAGGGAGGAATACAAATATAGGAGAGTGCTAAGATACAAACACACATAACACATATTGGTATATTGAACACTATCATATCTAAAATGACTAAAACTAGCCAATTAGATGATAAGCTCTCATCTTATATTAACCACTTATATTATTCATTTCCAATCAATGTGAGATTACTCTTAACAGATTTCGTAGTTCTGAAAATAATTTCAGAACTACTGAACCAAAATTCACTAGTCAAATTCTATTACTTCATCTCCAATAAAATGACCCAAAAGAGAAGCTATCCATCCCTTATTGTTGGAAAAGAAGAGAAGATGATCTAGCATGACAAAGAAGAGCCTGTCAAATTAGCCAAGGTGACTGCCTGAAAATTAACCCTACATAAGGGTTAAGTACATATATATATTTCAGGCAAGTCATTCTTGGCTTTCAAACAAGACTCTTATCTTCATGTTAGACCTCTCTTCTCGTTTGATTACTTCATGCTCAATTGTCGATGCCATTACTATGTTTTGACATTTCTATTTATAGCCAATCAAAGAATAAATTTCAGATCAAGATTTTGATATAATTACTTATTTGGCTTCCCCATAATTGACCAATTTGCCTCTTCCACATGCATTACTTTTTATTTCCCATATATAGCTTCCCCCATAATGGAATATATGCTTTTTAGTTGTGAAGAAAGCTCGTGAAGACTTAAAAGATAGGCACCGTGCACATTGCACAACATTAAAATGTGCGTATTTACTTTATACGCTTAAAATATAAATTTTTATAGATTTTTTTTTTCTTATGATAAGTCTGGAATTTTATGAAGGATCGATAGAGAGTTGACAAAATTTAAATTTTTAATATTCTCTCTATACTATGAGAAAAAGTACTCGACTACTGAACTAGTAAAATTTTAAAAGAATTTTTCAATATCACAAATAAAAATTAAATAATAATTAATCAAGATTCAATATAGTGAGGTTTTTGTCTATGCATACATAGAGGATTTATTGAGAACCTAAAAATCAAGAAATTTCAAATTCATTATTTTGGTTATTATCTACATGCACGCATACTTGTACTTGGTGTTCAAGAATTCAACCGACCTGACCTATTAGGATCAGGTCGGGTTCATGATATTTCAGAGAACATATTTATTTGAATTGACCGAATCAAATTAGGAAAAATATTACACTGGAATTAATAAAAATGAATGGACCCGATCCGACCAAACTTCATATTATTATATGAATATTTTATTTCCTTATCAGTTATCACGCAACAGCATTATCTAAAGAAAACTAACTAATAGTAATTAAGATTCAAAAGAAAAAAGAAACTAATTAATAATAAGTGGATGATCAGAACAAAATTACTTTCCTTTTCTAGCATATAGGAATTGACTTTAGCATTTTTCTGGTGGGGAATGTCAAATGGATTTAATTAATTGATTTATGTTGTGATTGGAATCATATATAAATTCATAATCCTATTGGTGGAGGACCAGAAAAAGGGTAAAAGGTTATACGTGGCATTGGCAAAGTCTCACAATTGACGCTCAACTTTAGGAATATATATAGATTTTGTTCTCCTAATTATTTCTATCTTTTTATCTAAAGTGTTTCCTTTTATATGTGTGAGGTCAAATTGAATTAATTTGTTATATATGTAAAAACTAAATTAATTTCTAATTAGGCTTTATGTACTTTTTTTAATTTTTTTATATTAAGAAGATCTAATTGGCCGAAATAACATTATAAGTTACACAACATGAGATAACCCTCCCCTTTAATATATTTCGCCAAATTAATGATAATTTTTTGTGATTTGGAAAATTCAAATATGAGATTTCTCATCTCCCACTTTCCACACCCTTAAAAGCTGTATGTTAACATTTCTTTATTTTTGTGTGTGCATCAATTAGATTTTTTTATACATTAGAATTTAAATAATATGTTACTTGATAGAGATAACTTTTTTTTTTTAATTTATTTTTATCATCAACACCTTTCACTCAATTCAAAATTCGATACTCAAATCCTATTATAGATCTCAAATTTTTATTGCTAGAGAGCTATAAAAATAAGGTAATTCAATCTCTCTTCCCTAATAAAAATCTCCTCCACCTTTAATATTTAAATTCAAAATCTTCTAATAGAGATCTTAATTAATGTTGGGGTATCCTATCAATTAGCATCTTATTCAGTAGTACTTGAGTCATTTTGAGAGTTGAAAAATATTGATTTCAAGCTTCAGACAGAGTCAAATATATATATAAAAAAAAATGAATAAATTACTATTTAATTCTTGAAATTTGACATAATTAATTAACTCATCCCTACTTTTTGAGAAATTAATTAATTAGTTTTTCAGTTTTGATTTTGTCAGACTATTTAGTCGTTTCGTCCAGTTTTTATACTTTTTTCCATTAAATTTATGAAAAATGACTAAAATGCCCTTGTATATATAATAAATATAATTTTAATTTTATTATTTAAAAATAAAAATAAAAAATTTCAAATTAATAAAATTAAATAATAATTATTTAATTTTATTAATATAAATATTTTTTTATTTTATATAATAATTATATAATAATAAATAATTTTATAATTTGATGATATTGAATATAATTATTATATAATTATATAAAAAATTTTGGGGTATCCTAGATGCTCATCCCTTCCAATTTTTGTTTTTTAGTTTTCATGTTTTGAAACTATTATAATAAAAATATCTTGTGCAACAAAATTTAATTAGTCTCATCTTAGAGGGTGTTTGATAACGCCATTCAGCACTTAAAATTAAAATTTTCAGTACTTACCGTTTTAATTTGTTGGATAACGTTTATCTTAAAAATTTCAATTAAACTAAAAATTATTTAAAATGATAAGTTAAAATTTTTAATTTAAAATTTGCACTGAATACAATAATCAATCGATTAGATTTTTAAATATTTTTACTTTCACATATTTTTTTTTTTTAGTGTATCATTATCAAATTAAGTAAATACATATATAGAAAAGAGGAAGCTTTAAATTCTCAATATTTCAATGTTGATCTCAAAGCCAGTTGCCTTGGCAATTAGCAAGGGTGTGCAGTACTGTTGGATTGATCAAACAAAAAGAGAATATATTCCATATTGTCGGGCAGCTATTTGAGAAGTAAAAGGTGTCATGTAGAGATGGGGGGAAGAGCCAAGAAAGGTAATGTCAAAAGTCTAGAATTAAAATTTGTTCTTTCTCTTCAGCTATAAATAGAGATGTCAAACATATAATAAGGCATCCCCACTTGAGCATGAAGCAATCAAAGAAGAAGAGACGTCTAACATGAAAATAAGAGTCTTATTAGATAGCCAAGGATGACTTGCCTGCTCCTAGCCATTTTTGGTTGTGGGAGGTACATAGCCCTTATGCAGGGTTAATTTTTCAGGCAGTCACCATGGCTAATTTGACAAGCTCTTAATTTTCATGCTAGACCTTCTCTTCTTAATTTCCCAATAAAGCATATTTTGCTTTTATTAATTCTTGGTGTGGAGATAGCAATTGTATATATTATTTTTTGAGTGGAAGAGAAGTCTTCCATGAAGCAAAGAGTGTTGTTTGGTAGCCAACGATGACTTGCCCGCTTCATTAAAATGTTTCAATTGTGTTTGGTTTTAGAATTTAGAACATTTTTTTTGGCTATGAGCAGTCAACCTTGGCTATGCTGATACACTCTTCTTTTTCATGCTAGCCTCATCTCTTCTTCAAGTTTAGAAGCTCAAGTCCTACGATCAACTAATCTCAGGGTCGGTTTGAATGGACTGAATTAAATGGATTTGGATTTGAATTTGAGAGTAAATCCATACATGAATTTACAAAAAATTTCAAATCACAATTCAATGAGTCATTTAAGTAAAAAACACAGCCCATAGGGTTAAGTCAAGAATTTCCTTTACCTTGATAATTTGA